>JBBYHK010045783.1:21358-49534 GCA_038382065.1 Adansonia grandidieri | reverse complement strand
GAATTAACCAAATAAACCGACATAAAAAACCGACATAACCATCGAACCGATTTAACCGAACCGAATTAACCAAATTCCATCGGTTAAATCGGTTAAGTCGGTTTGAACCGACTTATGCTCACCCCTATACATAAGCAACGATTGTTTCCACGTGTCAGATTAAGATAACTGCATATCTTCTGCATAAATCGTATGTAGCACAATGCGCTTGGCAGACTTGCTACATGATTGTGTTCAACATATATGGCTGACGGTGGATTTAAACTGATCTTGTCCAATAAATGAGACAACTAGGTTCCTTTTGGCCGACGCTTGTATTAAATAATAAATAAAAAGCAAAAACTAAAATTATCAAAGTAAGAAAAAAAAGTGAACTTTGGCTTTTTTTTTTTTTTAATTTATAATCTAAAAATAAAAAATATTATAAATTATTATCATTTTAATTAAATTTTGAATTTAATTAAGCTTATATTGCTAATATTTTTTTAGCACGTAACTGGTGTGATATCATATAGAGTTAAGTTTTCATCTATTACTTATTTATTTATTTATTTAATATATTTATTAATATTATTTATATTTATAGGATCTCCTTATAAATTATCAAAATTAAAATAAAATAAAATTTATAAATTATAATTAAAGTTATACGGAAGAGAGTCTAATCCCATAAGACGAGAGAGAAGAAATCGTAAAAGAATCTTTGTTTTTCGATAATTTAATATAAATTTATTTGCTTTCGAAGTGGAATACTCATGACATAATTATATAGTAAGGAACCCTAGTATTTTTTTAGATAGAACAAGAAAGTTGATTATTCTTTCGACTATTAAAATTGGACTATCCAATATTTAATGAGAACCACTCTCCACGCATGGCAACACAAAGATGAAACATTAAGATGATCAATTTTAAAACACTTTAACAAAAATAATGGAATTTGGTTTTTTTTTTTTTTTTCTATCAAATTGATTAAATGTAGAAACCATTTCTATGAAAAATGTGAAAAATGTAAACGAAAATTAATAAATTATGTTAAATTATCTGCATACATATATATGTAAATGGATGTGAAGATTCTTTGAATCAACAAAAATAATTATATTCTTGTTTATTATATTTTTAAATTACATTTTGAGTATTTTTATTGTTAAGAAACTTTATCTAACTTATACTTGGAAATTTTAATTTCATTCAATCACTTCCATTAAAGTAAATTAATCTGAATATTAAATATAAAATATAAAGTTTATATTTATCTTAAGATTTTAATTTTGCAATTACTTTAAAAAGTAAACCATTTAATTTAATATAAATAACAGAGTATAAATTTACATTAATATTTTTTATTAATAATTTAATATAAGTTACACATAAAATAAACTTTACATCTGAAGGTAAATTTTAATTAAAATATAATATTAATTTATGAAATAAATAAAATAATCAATAATACAGGTAAACCCACGTGATAAAGAATACCGGCATACGGAAACAACCTAACAAAAGAAAGCGGATTTTCTCTTTGTGGGGGAAAAAAAATGAGAAGAAAAAGCTTCGTAGTTGTAACTTGCTAGAATTGGCAAGTCTGATGTTGAACAAAATGTTTACGTAGCCTAAACGACACCGTTGCTCTTATAACGGAGTATCCAAAAGACGTAATAATATATACAAGCCGTTGATACTTGACGGCAGTGATCTTTGTTCAGAGAGGTCAGACTGTAGAAATGGGACAAAAATCGCCAACAGAAGTGATCAAGTGAAAGACGGTGAGTTCCTTCTTCCACTTTCCGACAAAGATAGTGAGCCACTTTCTCGTTCGGGAAACGACGGCTCTTTCAGACTTTCAATTCTTGTCCGACGCCAAGAAATTTCTCGGAGCTTTGATTCTCATGTCGTTCTTTTTAACGTTGGGATTCCGAAACCTGACTTTCCCTTTGTTTTCTTAACACCCAAGTTTTCACTTCATCTCTCCATATCTGATCAACTCAAATTCCATGTAACAATCCAGGTTTTTTTTCCTCACTTTTACTCGAAAACTACGCTACTTCTTTTGATCCTTAATAATTTCCTCTATTTTTTTTCCGTTGTTAGGTCTTAAGTTTTGGATTTCTTTTCTTTTTCTTACCCTTTTCTTCATGTGCTATTCAGGAAGTTGAACCAGAAATTCCTTGTTGTTATTGTATTTCTCATGTTGGGTTGTTTTTCCAGGGCCTAATACTGGCACCAAATATTACAGGGGCTAATTCATTTACAAGTGAAGTTGAATCTCTCTGGGGATCTTAAGCTCTTTTTGTAATGGTTTCCCGTACAATTCCTTTATGGACCTTACTTGGTCTTGTTAGATCCTTCCTTGAACTTGCTTTAGCTTATTTCCTTCTATGTGGATCAACCTTGGGGTTTTTTGTTTGGAAATTTTGTCATGTTTTTGGACTTTACTTGCCTTGTCCTTGTTCTGGGTTTTTTGGGTACCAGAATAGCAACCTCTGCTGGCATAAGCTGCTTATTCAATGGCCAAGAACAATAATCTATTCTGTTCAAAAGCTGGCTTTGAATAGGTTCCCTTTTAACTTGGTTTGGTTCAATGATCAAGAGTGTAATTCGTATACCAAGCCCATTACAGATGGAAAATTTGGCTATAGTTTCATTGAATTGGAAGGTGAAGCATGTTCTAGTTCACCTTCAGGTTTAAGATTGCAAACTATGGTGGATAAAGAGAGTGGATATGACGCCAAGGGAAAGAAAATTGTAAATCAGAAGCAGAAGTATGGAATTCGGCGACGTCGGAAAGCTGCTTTTGTTTATGGAAAATCTTCTCCAGTATCATTATCTGGTAATTTGCCACCAGCCGTTGCAGGTTTTTCAAGTTCATCTTATGTTAGTTGTGGTGAAACAATGAGTAAAATTAGGGAAAATTTGGGTCTAGTTACTGAAATAGAAGATAGATTTGCTGGTAAGTTAAATGTCTCTCGTGTTAAATCTTTCTAACTGTAATATTTTTTTTCCAAATCGATATTTTTAGGTTCGAGTGTCAAATCTTTATGTGAATTTCTGCTCAATTATTGATAGGGGTGCATTATTGGAAATATTATGGAATTTAAATGCTTATTCTAAAACTGCTAGAAGTTTTATGATTTTTAACCATTTTAGAAAGGTTTTTTTTTCAAGTTAAGGGAATCATTCATTGAGTTGAAGTTTTCATTTTCATTTTGAGCTCTTATATTATATATTCTATTAGCGTTGTATGTGTATTGACCTATGTGAACATGCCATTTTAGATGATAGAAATACTCAAACTGGCACCCATATGGTTGAGGCAACCTGGCATGGTTTTGAATTTTGCAGTGGAGAGGAAAAAGGTTCGAATTTTGTAAAAAAATCCACTTGTAACACTAATGAAAAATTAGGGTTTATTGGAGATGAAGCGAATCGGATCAGAATGTTGGAACAAGCTCTTGAAGAAGAGAAAGCTACAAATGCTGCTCTATACCTGGAGTTGGAGAAAGAAAGGGCTGCTGCTGCTTCTGCTGCAGATGAAGCCATGGCTATGATTTTGCGTCTACAAGAAGATAAGGCATCGATAGAAATGGAGGCTAGGCAATATCAGAGGATGATGGAAGAAAAATTTACGTATGACGAAGAAGAGATGAACATTTTAAAAGAGATCCTTGTCAGGAGGGAGAAGGAGAATCACCTTTTGGAGAGAGAAGTTGAAGCTTATCGGCAGATGAGTACTCTAGGAGATGAGCAGGAGGAATGTGATTTTAGTTATACTTTGAGTAAAGGGGGACAAAGGCCTTCGGTTCCACTTGGTCTAGATGAAGATCCACTGCTAATGGTGAAACAGGTGGGGAATAGCAGGTCCATCGAAAAGAAGGAAGTGGGAAAAGGTTCTAGTTGGCCTTCAAAAAATGAGATTTCATCAGCTGGGAAACAAAGTCATACTGCAGCATTTTGTTTAGCTGGGAAAGTAGCAGGACAAGATGATGATGCCATAGAATGCCAAGCAGTAGCAACCATAACAGTCCAAAATTTCAGTGGTATTGACAAAACTTCTTTAACTGGAGAAGAGCTCAAGAAAAATGCAGAATTTGGTGAGCCAGTAGGCAACAATCTGCATGATTCCACATCCGATAAGGAACAAGCTATTTATGATGTCCATGTTGTTGACGATAAAATAGACATTCTAAAGGAGGAGAATACAAAAGAAAGTAAACTGCCAACTGGTTCTGCTTGTGACTTGAGGAGGAGTTCTTCTGCTGTCAGCAATGAAATGTTGGAGATTGATGCCGAAATTGAAGGCCTCAGAGAAAGGCTGCGAGTAGTGCGAGGAGAAAGAGAGAAGCTGGCTTTCTCTTCGGATCAGAGGAAAAGGGTAGATACCCATTTGAAACTCATTGAGGAGCTGGTGAACCAGCTTCGAGAATTTCAGCAGCTAAAGGAGCCTGTTCGACAGACTTCTTTACCTCCTTTACCTTCGTATTCAAAGGTGTTTCACATTTCTATTTAACTGTCTTTAATTTTATAAACCTAGGGCAAGTATTGTTTGCATGCTTGTTTAGCTATCTTCTGGTCATGATAGCTTTATGCTGTTATTCTTGCTGCAAATTTCCATTTTTGAGTTCCTGAAAGGGGGAATCAGCACTCTGGTTTTTCTCCTATAAAAACAAAAATGGCATGATTATTTGTGTTGTTGCGGAATCTTTGTAAATTTGAAGTGCCAATTCTGCATGGAAAGTGGACAACTCAAGTGAGTGAATGTCCACTGAGTTCATGTAGTGTACGTGTAAAGCAATACTGACCATAGATGGTAACAAATGACTGCTGCAATTTTTCTGTTACATCAATTGCATAATATTGCTGTCCGTGTTAATAGCTCCTTAGTAAGCAATCTTTGAAAGCATTTCAAAAGTATTTCTTATGCTTTCATCAGTTGAAGTGAAAAAGATGCACTTAAAAAATCTATATAATATTAGCAGTGACTTCTTCATGTCTAACTCTATTGGTTAATCACTTGATAATGATTGGAAAGTATATTTTGAAGATAGTAGTTTTCACCATGTTGCTCCTACCTTTTTTTTTTTTTTTTTTTGTTTAAGTACCTGTATCTGGCAGATTTTCGAACATGGGTATAAGGACATACCCTCCAAATACATGACAAACTTAGAAAATATTGAACATATTCATATCGGATACATACCCATATCCGACATTAATATTCGAGTCCAAGTTACATAGGTTGTTTTCCAATTTCCACTACTATTTTCTCACAGAACTTATCAACAGTTAAGGTGCCTATGCACCATTCCTTACTTAGAACATACTTCATTACTGCTTTTTAGGTAGTATGAATGTGTCTTTTGAGGCTTAATGCTAACATCATTAAGTGTAGGGTCCTTCTCCATACCAAACTTCTTTTGTTAGTATCTTTAACTTTCTATATTTATCTGCTTGTTCAAGATAATTATCTGGTTTTTCTTGTAAAAATAGCTCAAAGTTGAATAAATCATGTTTTGTTAGGAAAGCTGTTGCAATGGTAAATAGGAACGGACCATGTGATCATGCAGTGAAATTAATGCAAGCTGGAGTTACATAAGAACATGTTTAATAATAATTTTTAATATCTTACAATTAGCATATTATTAGAAATTTGGATTTCAGGGTGTGTCAAAGCAGCTGTATCTATATGTAATTTTTGCCGAAATTGAGATTTTTTCTTGACATGTAGATGCAAAGAGCCTTAAATGATTTTTGTTGCTTCTCTCTCAGTATTTTCCAGATCTGCAGAATATGAGAACAACCCTATTTCCTTACAAGAATTTTGTGATGATTACAGCGAAATAGATGGAATTAAACTTCACAAATCGTAATCGGTCTCGACATCCCTTGTCCATTGATGTTACTTTCATATTAACTAATGTTAATCCCTCTATTTCTCAGGTCAGCTCCAACAGGAGACGCTGCCGGAGTGTATCGGATGAAGTTGACGACAGTACCTAAGCCATGTACGGTAGTAGTCATCAAAACCTGGGAAATATCTTTCCTGGTGCTCTCTAGGTTTGTCTCCACTACCTTTTCAGATAGTTTGTTAGAAAGTTGTTGATAAAATCATAGAAAGTTAAAATCATGGAAGTTAGTTGATGTAGTTGTTGTTGGTGGTGGTGGTCTGTTGGCTGTTGGAAAAAAATTGTATGCAAAACCCTTTAAATATTTTGGTTGCAATTGAACTAGAGTTAGCTTCAAAGATGCGTCTTAGTTGGTCCCCTGTAAATCAATAATCAAAGCCTAGTTTGATCACTTATTATTTGTCATCATCAGTATTAATCTCTTCAAAGTAAAAAGGGTTAGACCGAGGCCTAGCGGGCCGGGCAGCCATCCGGTCTCGCATTGAGCTAGGTTTGAGCTTAAATTTTTTGATTCAATCTGAGTCGATTTGACTTAAATTACTATTAAATTAATTAAAAAATTTTAATTATAAAGTATATATAAATATCAATATAAAAATAATTTATGGGTTGAGTCTCCTTTAAATAAGGGATTTGGAAAAATTCGAGCAACAAACAAGTTTGGCTCATAGATATCTCTAGTATGGATGGAATTATTGTGTGAATGAATATTCGAAAGAAAAGTTGAGGCTATATGGTCACCATCTTCTTGATGTAATATGATTAGAAGAATGTACCTGAAAGTTGGAACAAAGTGTCGGAAAGATTTGGAGTTTATGTATTCGTATCTTGTTCTTATTATTTTATACATCATAATTTAAAGTCAAAACCCTATGAAAAGCAAGTTTTATAGAGAGAGATCCATTGATTAGGAGGAGTTCAAATAAAAAAAAAAATTACTTTCCAAATACAATAGGGTGTAACAAACGAAATATTTATGATATTTGATTTTATATTTAGGCATGTAGATAGAGTGAGAGTGACTAATGAAATCTCGCAAATGTTAATGTTTCCCCATTTAGTACTCAAATTTCTGGATATTAAGAAGATTCACTAAATTTATTTATTTCATCATCATTCGTCAATCTTACCTGACCCATTTTAAGATAGATTGGTTGGGCCTGATTTCAAGTTTCGGGTCCGGGTCCATTAAAAGTTTGAAAATGTTTTGACTAAAACAAGACTTACTTACCCACCTCCTGCCACCCACTCCACAGCCCGCCACCACCGCTGTCAGCCTTTAAACCGAACGTCACACCCTCCGCAAACCTTAATAATATTAACCCGAAAGATGCATCTCCTCAATTTTGAACTCAAAACCCAAAAAATAAAATTAAAAATGTCTTATCCATCTCCAGTAGCCGACGACTAGAAAGCCGCTAAACCCCCCCCCACCCCACAACTGCTTCCTTGGACCCACCAAGAAACCGTCAACCTAATCCAAGCCTACCAAGAAAAAACGGTATTCTCTCCCGCGCCGCCAACTCAAAGCCAACCAATGGGAAGAAGTCGCTGTAACCGTCGCCGCTCATTGCGGGCTCTTCGATAACTCCGCCGCCAGAACAGCCCTCCGGAGCCGTCACAAGATGGAGAAACTCTGCTGCCTCTACCGCTCCGAAAGCCAAGGCCTCGCTTCGAGTGCCCCTTGGCCTTATTACGACGCCATGGAAGCTTTGGAGCACGGGCCTTTGCCTTTCTTGGCTCGACCACTGGTTTCCATGGTTCCAACTAGCGGGAAAAAATTTTATTCCAAAGATGAACATGAAGCTGGCAATAACTACCATAACGACAACGAAAACGACTTAGTTGAGGAGGAAGAAGAAGACGATGACGATGAAAACCAGTTTAGTAAAAGCCGCAGCATCAATTACAATTGCGGCTGCCCCGTGTTGTGAACCGGTTTCGGGGTTATTAACTGAGGGGAGGAAAAGGTTTAGACCGGAAGAGGACGGCGGTGGTGACATAGCAGTTGTGGGAATGGAGGAAGACGAAAAGGGAGTGGAATTAGAAGTTGAAATAAAGGAGATTTACAGAGAGGTTTATGAAGATGGAACCGATGCATGAAACTGAAATTTCAGAATGGAAATGGAAAACAGAAGGATTGAGATGATATTGTATTTACAGAGGAAAATTGTGGATGTGATCTCAGCGAGTTTCGAATCAAACAGAGAGTGAAGGTGGAGGAAGAAATGGGTTCCTCGGGAAGAATTTAGCAATTCTTGTTCTATGCAGGTTCCCGTTGTATAGACTTCTAGATGGAACTAACAATTTTTTGTTTTTTTAGTGTAACTGTTTAATCTTTCACTGAAATTTTTGTCCTAGAGAACAAGATCTAATGTTTTTGAAATTATTCATGTTTGCAGTTGTTTATGAAATGGTGTCTATGTACGACACTTGCCCTTTTTTGGATGAATATCGATATGATCTTTAAAATATATGAAAAAATTTAAGAAAGGTTTCATATACTTATATAAGAGATATAAACTGTGTTCGATATCTATCCCGAGTCTGAGAAACAAAGAAAGTGATAGTATTTAACAGTTTTTAATATCAGAATTTAAATTGTGTTCTTTTGTGTTTTAGATGGTGCTGTAGTAGTGTAATATGGACTTTGACTGATAGCACATGACTTCTTTGTGTTCCTTGACTTATCCTAGCAAATAGTTTGCATACATTTGGGGAATCAAATCTTGAATGATTCTGTAAAAATGCTTTATTTAGTTACTTCAGTGCTGTTTTGCATTTATGCTTGTTTCTTACTTCAGAAGTTCACTGGTAAAAAATTGTGCGACATCTTTCTTTAGGCATGCATGCATATCTACTTCTAAATGGGTTGAGGAAATATCATGACTCTCTGCCAGTGCTGCCTTCCTCTTTTGTACAGTACTCCAAGTCTGATACAACCCTTCTTTTTGCCATTTTGGATTTGCCCTCTTCTGCTGATTTTTTTTTCCTTGAAATTTAAAGTATTTCCTGATCATGATCCAGCTTTTGCACTTTTTTTTTTAATCTACGTTGCTTTGATTTTTTGTCGTATATGCGGATATGAGTACGAAGATATAGTCCTTTTAAGACCTTCAAATACATTAAAAAATTTGTCAAACATTGAATGAGTATGTGGCTAACACTCATACCTTATTTCGAGTAACTTCGCTTCTTATCTAGCAAATTTTCTAGTGTTTGGTCTTGATATACTTAATGTGCTTATTTCTTACTCAACGTTGAATGTAAGCTAATTTAATGGCAATTTGTTGGCCACTAATTCACTATTTTCTAGTGTTGTTTTCTTCTATTCCTGGCCCTCATTGCTAAGCGACTGATGAGCATGAGCTGGCCGTCTCTGCCAAACCTCACTTTTCATCAAAATCTGCTCGACCTCCGGGATTTTAGTTGTTCACGTGTTTTTTTTTTTTTACAAATGTGACATTGATATGCAATAATGGGTAATAGAGGAGGTCGTAATCTGAAATAAAAGAAAAATTATAAATATTGAAATTCAAACTATATATTTGTTATATACTGTTTTCTAAGATGATTACATGAATAATTAAGCAAATGAGTTAATCTCAGTTCCGGATTCAATGGGTATATGTATATTTAACTATGGTACTTGAATAATTTAAAAACTGGGATGGATCATATATGGAGAATAATTAGTCTAGAAAAGTTACAAAAAAAAAATCCAAGAGTTTTTCAACTAGCTAACATAATCTCTTATAGAGGAAGGAATACAGTAGAATAGCAGTCAATAAAACAGGAAATAAATGGAAATAAATCTTAATAACCAGTATTCCGCACTTGATTATTGTTCAGTTCAGTTAAACAGGGAAATCATATTAGATAAATTTGCAAAGGCCTGGCAAAGAGCTTTAGGGAATGTCTCAGATTAAAATTTCAAACAAGTCAAAAGAGATTGTCTTTGTTGTTGTTGTTGTTGTTATTATAAGATCTCTCCGATCTTCGGAAAAGGCATGGCATAAGAAAGAGATAAAACCCTTAATAACAGGTTAGGGCGAACGTTTTACCTCCAACTACAATACTTCAAGTAAGAAACAAAAGTGCTTGTGATTTGTATTTTAGTAATGGAAAGGGCATGAAGCGATGCAAAGAGGGGTTGTATTATGAAAATCAGAGGACTGTTTACAAATTACAAATAATTAATCGGGTGGCCATGGCCATGGATAGATGCTGGTCATTCTAATAGCACTGACCAGTGTGTACACCAGTAGTAACCTTAATATTCACAAACTTTCCTTAGGCTGGCTTTGCCCATAACAATGATTGATACCCATCTGATCTGAAAAGGGTAAATAAATACATGAACTAAAATCTAATGGGGCAAAAAGATAAAAAGGGTCCATCAGCAAGGAGACCATGGAAGAGGAGGGGAAATAACAAGAAAAGGGAGATGTGACCTATATGTACAAATGCGTCTATATCTGTCTCCATCTTCCCAATACTTCAAATCAGTGGCTATATACATAATCCCCTAACCCCAAAAAGTAGAAACAAAAAAAAAAATTCAATACTTTTTCTATGTATTTCTAACCTGCAAACAGCAGCCACGTCTATCCACGTTGCAATGCCCTAACGGAATAACCAGCTTCATCTGCATAAATTTAGATACCAAATAAATAAAGAAAAAGTAAGGCAACAGATTTACACAATCCAAATAGTATAACACATGGCCAACCACCCACAGAGAGCCAGCGGTAAAAAATAGCCATCCACAAATAATTTCAGATTTGGGCCTTAATCAAAAGAGGGTGTGTTGGGAGGGAAATCGCCAGAGATAAGCTTTTAAGAAAACAATTAAGCAACAATGTGACACAGAGGGGATATCATTTACCATCATTCTAATATTACAAGTCTAATAATTCCATATGTTTTAATTTTGCCTAGTATGCCAACCTAACATACAGTAACACCATTTCACACCTGCCAATATCTGTAAATAGTTATTACCTGTACACTGCTGTTACACGGACACGCAAAACCAACCCTAGCAGGACCCATTGCTGTCAGGAACTGCTCCATCTACTAGATTGCTTCATTCCAGCTTCGTATTGTAAGGCATGTTATACAAGCTGTCCTGTACTGCTTGTAGATGCAGAGTATGCTGTTCTGACTACTGCTGCAATGGCAGCTGTTGTGGGGATGAACTACGCTGATCTTGTTATAATTGCTCGTGTGGCTGGTAGTGTTTTTGAAATGGTGGCGCTGTGGGAGACTGTTGTATTTGGGGCTGTTGCAGCCACTGTTCCCCAGAATTATTCCCATGAAGGGGTAAGCCACCTGATAATTGTCTCTGTACTAACCCTTGGCTGACAGAAGGAACTGGATCACTACTAGCTGAATTTGTAATAGGAGGGCTCCCTAAGGATCCTACTTGAATGGCCACATTTGGCATACCAGGATCATAGACGGGCTTGGATGATTTCCACTGAGAACCAATAGAAGGAGAAACAACTGATAATGTGCTGTTAGCTGAATCAGTGGCAGCCTGAGGCACTGCCATGGCTGTGGTTGTACCCATCTGTGAAGCATTGTTTATGGGCTGTTGTTCAGCTTGGGCTGGCTCAGCTTGAGATTTGCTGGAAGGATCAGAATTCACCTGTCGGTTCTGTTTAAGCATCCTTTGAACAGTAGGTTGGCTCTGATTAACCTGCCTTTTGTGTGGCTGTGACTGTAGCTGCAAATGCTGCTGGTTTGGACCTATCGCTGATGGCCGGACGGATTGATGCACAGCTGATAGTGTATGACCAGAAGGCACTGTAGGAACCTGACCTTGAGAACTATTATCAGAATGTGCAGCCATCTGCTGGAGTTGCTTTGTAGAAGGGGGTAATGCCCCAGAAAATAGCTTTTTCTGCGGCTGGGAATGATTCAAAGATTGAGAAGGAACTAGAGGTTTAGATGGTTGGACAGGGTTCATACCAGATGCGGAATACAAACCTTGACCTTGCATTAAGTGCGTCAACTGCTCTGCTGTCTCAGCAGCTTGCTTGCCAGAGGCCATGCTAAGGCCATTCAGATGAGCAGGATCAACAGAAAGGTTCTGATGCACCAGTATGTTCCCTCTTCCCGCTCCCTTCAGAAGTTTAGCTTGCTGCTGAGACTCTGATTGTTGCCGTTGCTGAGGGTGGTGCCTGCCAGATTGTTGAAACTGTTGCTGCTGCTGCTGCTGGGTTTGCCGCTGCCGTTGCTTGCCTATATGACTGTTCAACCCACTAGCACCAGGTTGGGGATTCCTAACAAGGCCGTGAGGGACCAAATGGTGTTTCTGTTGGTGCTGCAATGACGTAGGAGTTATTGGTGAAGGTGGTGTTAGAGGGGGAAGTGATACTGGCTGGGTCGAAGCTTGAGACTGAATCTGGGAACTACTCTGAAGAGAAGAAGATATGGGAAGTTGATTCTGAGGTTGGACATGCGGCATCAAAGTACTGGATGCAGCAAACTGTTGTTGTTGCTGATGAACAAGATGCTGCTGCTGTTGCATTTGCCTTTCTTTAGCAAGGCGCATGGCATATGCTTGCTGCTGTGACCCATTGGAACCCTGAAGATGAGCATGATGAGAGTTGCTCAGCACATTGGACTGCTGGGGATGACCCGGATATGATTGAACAGGTGGTGCAGTTGATCGATTAGGGTAAGCAGAAGTCAACCCATTGAAAGCAGGAATTCCCTGGCTGTTCCCTTGAGCCTGCATTTGGAGCTCAGGTACCATTAATTGCCTTTGGTGCTCTGGATTGTGGCCAGGCTATCAAACAAAAAGGAAAATCATATTAGCGTGAAAGTTGTTTTACATCACCATAATTCATGAAAGTTATAGAGTTCCAATGTCATTGATGACATAGAAGTTCAATGTAACTTTAAATAAACAAAATACATAACTGCCAGATCAACCACGTGTCAATTCCCAGAGGAATACAAGCTTTAAGAGATGAGAATGATAGTAACTCAAAATCAATACAAAAGTTAAGGTTTATTCATATAAACAATTGATTGCATATGAATAATGGTTATCAATTGGCCACAATATCATCCAACTTCAAGGCATTGAGGTCAATAAACCCCATCATCCGGCCTATGTTAAATTCCTAAATTGAAAGTCGTTACATCTAAAGAAAGCAATTATTTAGATATCCACATTTCATTCTCATTCTTCTTGTTAGCCAAAGAACTATGGGTAAAGGAAAACTTTGATGGGATTTTTTGCAGGAAGCAATCACCAGTGATTGAAAGTTCCAGTTTAAAGAATTAATAAACTATTACAAAACATTTGATGAAGATGAACATCTATTTCTTTACACTCCCATATAATTCTCCACAACTAACACTAGAAAGCCATACAGATGTAGGATTAAAGTCCCCACAGGGGCGCAGCAAAAGCTCAAGGGGAAGGATTTGATTGCAGTCATTGCCAGATTAGCATGGTGTGCCTATCTCCATTTTGTTTGGATTGAGAGAAATAGGAGACTTCATGGCAGCAAAGCTAATTTAGCTCTTGTTAATTGAATTAAGAAGGTTGTTAGATACAAGCTTCAAATCTTTAACGACTTAAAGTCCCCCCATTCAGGAACTGGCATCACTAATATATATTAATCATTGGAAGAAATTTTCATGATGATCTATTGGCATAAAACAATTCAAAATTTATATGGAACATAAGCCCAAACTGCAATAGCATGTTGAAGCATAGACTTGATCATACTGCTCTTTGGAATGTAAATAACTTACTCGCATCATGTGCATGGTGTCCCGAGTCCTCAACATCGAGTTTCCTTGACCAGAACCTGGCCCAGAGTGCATATTTACAGGGCTTGGCATTCCCATCATATTGGAGGAGAGCATGCTGCCAGAATTCAGCATTGCTGATGATGTCGTTCCTTGGAAGCCTGGCCTTGACATTGGCATGCTTCTATTTATCCCACACATCATGCCCATACCATTTCCACCGGCTCGCATATGAACCCCATGATCTGATCCAGAAACAGCCCCAGGGAGAGACAAGTTGGACTGCTGAACATTCCTGCCAGATAACATATGATTATATTGTTGCATTCTATGCTGCTCATCAGCTGGCAAAGATGATCTTGGAGCACCGTATCTACTATCCCTAAGAGCAAATATGACCCACAATCTTTGCCATTAGTCTAATATATATAAAAGCAAGAACGTAGTGTATCTTTTGAACTGATGAAAAAAGCTATTGATGTTCACTATATTTCTAAATAAGCATTGTAAATATTTTTTAATTATTCATAAAATTTATCTAATTTATAAGTAAGAAGTCTAATTTCATTAAAATACTTTAGTTAAATAGATTTATTAATAAAATTTATCAAAATTATGCGTAAAAAGTTTAATTTTATTAAAAGACTATTGCTAAAAAGATTTATTTGTTAATACGTAAAAAAATTAAAAATATATATTGAACTGCCTTATCTTCAAAATTTTTTAAAATAAAAAAGTTAAAATTTATATTAATTTTTTGTCTTGATAATATTTATTTTACATTAACATTAAAACAAAAAGCTTTATGTTAATTTAATATAATTTGCACAAGGAACAAACTTTACATGCTAATGCAAATTTGATTAAGATGCACGTTATAAACTTTATTTATTTGTAAAATATTCAACTATATATTCAAAAATAAATAAAATAACAAATATTCACATGACAAAAAAAAATAATAGCATGTGAAAATATGCATGCATAGAGAATGCAAGATACATATTAGTTTAATACCTCACAGATGCACTGAGTGGGGTAGACGGTGACGATAATCGGTTACCGCCAAGAACCACACTAGACGATCCCTGCAGTGATGAATTTGGTCCAGATGCGGGAAGCATTGATCCCACGGCTACTTGATTTGATATTACTAAACCACTAGCATGAGAAGCCTGATATCCAAGGGGTAGAATATCTTGGCTTGAAGCAGTGACTTCACAAAAATCGAGAGGCCTTTATCCAAACAATGGGAAAAAAAATGATATGGCAGCGCATTGCAATAAAAGAAACAACATAATAGCAAGAAAAATGAAAAACTAATGTATATGAATGAATTAACAAGCTAAAATATTAATAAAAACTAATAGCAAAGCTTACGTCAGAACCCCTCCATTTAGGTTATTCGGGCAGACTTGCGAAAGAGCAATAACATGAGAATTGTGGACTGGCACTATCTGCTTCGGATCCTGGTTATCATGCTTTACAACAAACAAGAAGATAAAAAGGACAAGTGAGGAAAGTTTGGAAGAATCGCGTTGAAGGAAACAAAGGCTTAACTGACACTTTGTAATTAAAACAACAAACATGCCAGAACCCCTGGAGATTAAATAAATATACTCTAAAGTTCACATATGTACCTGACTCTGCCAGCACTGCTGTTTCTTGCCAATAAGTATAATTTTTTCAAAATGCGATTTAAGGGTATCCTCTTCCATCGGCCCTTGCAAACGATGAAACAACTGCCTAGCACTTCCCTGCAAGAAATATAGAAGTAGAAGCCAATCAAGGAAGATAAAATTAGCTTCATGGAAAATGTAACCCCTCAATATATTAACAAAAATATGAATCTACTAGCTTTTGGGAAGAGAGGAGACCTTTGGAATGCCAGGCAATGTGGATGGATATGACTGAGAAGACCCTGAATCATCAGCACTGTCAGCTCCATCTCCATTCCTATCCATTAAAATCTTGTGGCGTTCCCTACATTCTTTAGGCTTGCGAAATATGCACTGGATATATTGACAATTTCACAAGATTATTACCCAATGGAGAAAGATAAAAAGGGGACGGGAGGAGTGAGTTTAGAGTGGAAGGACAAAAATGTAAAACTAGGGAGGCTGCTGTAGATATAGAAAGAAATTATAGACAAATGAAAGAACAAGTAGCACTTTTAGAGCAATAGAGACAACATTAGTGGTAATTTAGAAATATTACAGACACATTAGAAGGAAGCCCTACATAACCTAATACGTTTCTAAAGATATGCACTAACCTGAAATTGAAGGGTGCTGTTGAAGGCATCACTTACAAGCTCCCAATTTGGACCCATGTCATGTACCAGGACAACAAGTGCCTGAGAAAAAACACAGTAACATCTCAAGGACCTAGTTGAAATGCTAAAAGCGATTGAAGAGTAATTTCACAAAAAAAGATAACAAAAGTTAACCTGATCTTCAAATAACGACCATGCACTACCAGAACCAGGCTGAACAGCAGATATCTGGAAAAAGTTTACATGGCTTTAATAATTACACCAGAGCTAAGACAACTCTGAAGCACATAATCAATCAGACTATAGACAAACAGGTAAAGGAAAAAAAATTACCTTTGGTGTTTTGGCTTTTCTACCCCTGTCACAACCATGAATTAGTCTGATGATTTTGCTGGAGTTGGACATATTACTCATTTGGGACCCAACTGGTGAAGGCATAGATCCACTTGGAGTGATGTCAAAAGCATTATCTAGCTGTTGCTTCATTATCTTCAGCTTCTTGGCATTATGTTGCTCATATAAACCTAATAAAATGACAATTGACAATGTTAAGGGTGAAGGGTTAAGAACACAAAATATAATAGATATATCCAACCAAGTTACCAACAAATATGAAAAAAAAAAAAAAAAAAAAGCTTTACCACTGTTTCCATTAGAATCAAAATGAGAACTCTCAGGTCTCTTTTTGGAATAACACCCCTAGAAAAAGAAACAGCATCATCATACATGAGATTATCAATTAGGAAAGAGCACATGGAACAAAAAATTTGGCAAACACAAGCGAAGAACAGAACACGCAGATAAAGTTCAAAGCCGCATAAAAGACTTATGAGTTAAGACACCCTCATATCTATCCCAAGGAGCAGAATGTCAACCCGGTCTAATGAAAATTTGGAAATACTAAAATGACCTTAGAGCTTTAAAAGTTTCCTTAATCAAAGAAAATTGAACAAATCTTACTGAAAGGATACTCAAGAAATCAACTTAAGAACCCGTAATACCTTTGAAAAATGAATTCATGCTCTGCAAATTACACATTTAAAAGTAACATACACAAGAACCTAAAATGGTAATTACTCATCCAAGCAGAAAAAATTAAAATTCTTAATGATAAAATGAATATACTATTCCTTTTAAAAGAGAAAGACAATGATGAAGCAAAAGAAAAGTTCATTTATATCAAGGCAAGCAACTTGGCAAGATAAAGATAAAAATTACCTGTTCATTATGAACAGTTGATTCCAGCTGCCAAGCCTGATCATATGCAGAATCCTACCAGAAACAGGATTCAGGACATTTAAAAAGTAAGGCAAATAACGAAACTATCCCATACTATTTCAGGGATAAATAAACCCAGTATCAGTCAAAACAGAAGAATTCCTACGTACGAGATTCTTGGTTTTTTTCTTCTTTTTAGGTTTTGTTGGTGTTTCTGCACGGTCATATGGTAGCTGCCTCTCAAAGTCCCCAATTGACTCAACCTCCATGCTTTTCTGCATCTGGAATCCTCCATGCAGAGTACTTTGAGCATCCTGAAAAGAATTAGCATCTCCACTATATGCATCTGTTTTCGTTAGAGCCCTTGAACCCCCAGCAGCAGCTGCACAGCTTAAAGGACTTACAACCCTCTGCCTGGAACCAGTGCGCACACGTTTTGTTGGAATTGGACCGACATTTAGACCATTGGCAGGCCTTTTACCTATCAAGATGGACTGCTGAGCACAGTTTCCATATGGCAAATCGGCACCTAGTTCATGTGCTCTTGCAGGATATGATTTCATTGAGTTTTTCTCCTTCTTCTGGTTTGATTTGGATGATCTGCTACCTTCAAAGGCCCCAGACAAATAATATGTACTTGTTTCTCCTTCATACTCATCATACGCAAAGTCATCATATCCAAACTCTGAATTTGAAGACGTTGTAAGCAGCATAAGACTAGTCAATAACTAAAAAACTCTAAACAAAAAAGTGTCACGATTACCTGCTCCAGCATCATAAATAGATGTTTCAACCTCCTCTTGCACACTACTCAAAGTTTTCTGGGGAAAAAAAAAAATCAATAATAGGCGAGATTGAGCAGAAAAATTCTAATAGCTGCACTCAGGCAAAGTGGCATAGAAATGGAAATGTATATATGTTGTCCATGATAACTTTACTGATGTATTTTCAGAAGAATTGCATCAATCCAGTAATCTGTTCTTCAGATTTTTATAAAATATAGGAAAAGCAAAAAAAAGCGGCATGTAATAAACTCACTAAAGGACCTATATTTACCTCACTCTGTATCAAATAAAATTCAATAGATCTTCGGTAGGTTTCCATAGCACCTGAAGGAACTGCATAGAAGAGACTTTCCTGAAAATAAAGGACACCAAAAGCTTGAGAAGAGAATGTATACATAAAGAAAATATTTCCAAAAGATAAGAACTCCAGAGTCCAGAAGTTAAACAGATACAACCTCCTAAAAGAGATAGGTCGAAAAGCTATATTCTAAAGCCAACAATAATGTGCATGTAAAACTGAAAAGATAAGAAAAAAATTAAGCCTTACCTCAGTTATCTGTTCATCCCAAGAACTGTCAATAATGCCAGAATCAGATGTCCTGTCAGGAGTTGCTGGTGCTTCAGCATGACGTGCTGGAACAGGGGAGCTGTTATATTTCAAAAATCTAAAAGCATATGCCTGAATAGCAAGTTCATTGTTCTTTCCATGGTGTTGCTGCTCCTCCTTATTTGCATCCTGCTCCTTAACGTTTTACGCAAAAAGATCAGACAGAAAGTACAGTATTTCAAGGATAATCCAGAACGTGGATATGAAGTATTCAGCAATTTTGCAAGAGAAAGGAACCGAAGGCAAGAAAAAAAAAAGCCCAAACAACTCGACTGCTAAAACTCAATTCCAAATATTAAACCAGATGTTCTAGATTCTAGTTCTGGAATTCAAAGGCCATTATGCATTTTCAATTAAATTTGAACTCAATCAATACAATAAAAAAAAAAAAAAATCATGAAGACCATATTTACTAGAAATCACAATAAAGATTCAAAAAGGTTATAATTAAAAGAAGACTAAAATCCATATAAATACAAAAGTTCTCAATAACCACTTCTCTACTTTTTTAAAGTTAAGTCAATACCTCCCAGATCAAGTAACACATAGCAACTAAGATATACCATGAACTGAAGAACAGAACTTATGAGAAGATAATCAACACGAATAATCATAAAAAAAAACTACCTCCAAGCTTTAATAAGAAAATTAAAGATAAAAAATTATGATTATCACTGTTATCACATAGAAAGACATGCATAAATTGATTAAAATTAAAGACCTGTAAAAGTCCAACAATATAACTAGTACCACATCAAGTTCTGCAGTATTGTTCTTAAGAACTTCATCGGCCTGAGATCCCACCAAATCATAGCTACAATTTTTCGGACCAAGACTTGCATCCTTACTATTTAGAAGCACCTCTGCGGAATGCCAAAAGTCCATGACAGCATTAGCAAGGGTTAAAGCTGCTTTTTTGAGTTTCCAATACTGATTTTGTTCTTCAATTTTCAATCGCAAAGTAAAAGCAACACGTTGACAAATTTGAGCAGCAGCAGTCATCTTCCAAAGACGCTCCTATAAGCACATAAAAAACAAAAAAAGGAAGCTTATAATAAAAATTTGTCAATTATATTGTCTGGTCAACTTCAAATACAAGTAAACTAATTAAGTAAAGCTAATAAATAAAAAGGCTCTTAATAAAGGAAAAAGTAACAAGAAGAATGCATAAGATAAATTTAATTTATATTCTACAATAAATAGTACCTGAGCAAAATCATTTGCCAACCATGCCATTTCCTCAAGGACAAAGTCCCAGTGAGATTTTTGGCGATTCTCCAAGGATAAGGTAACAACAGATAGCTCAGCAATCCTTTTCCGCTTTGCCTGTTTACCATATTGCGAAACCTTTTAAGCTTTTTAAAGACAAAAAAGTAGATCTAAATTAAGAAATCAGTTATCACTAAACATATATCCAGCAAAAATATAAAGAAACCACCTCTATAATCCGTGCCTCTTCCATGACAGAATCTTCATGTGCCTTATCTACTACTTTCACATGATTTTCCAGACTAGTTTGAGTATCAGCATTAGCAGTAGAGGTTATTCCTGGCAAAGTAGTCTGAGGAATCTCACAAATATTGTTATCCATTGTACCTTGAGGCAAACTAGCTGAAAAGTTTTCCTTGCTGCAGTTAGAATTATCAACTGGCATGGTACTAACTTTCCTATCAACTTCTGATACAGCATGACTACTTTGTTGCGTCTCATTGTTGGAATGACAACTCACCTCATTCTGCAATTCCGATCTAATTTCTTCCTCCGCTTTGACAATAGAATCATTCAAAGAGTTATTTTGATTCACACATGTACAAGTATCAAGAACAACAACACCATTAGCAACGGCCTTTATATCATTGTTTTCTTTTGCAAATTCACCAACTGCTAAGTTTAGTGACTCCTCTTTTTCTGATGTTTGTTCCATGAGCTTTCCATTAGAATCAGCATTTTTTGGATTAATACACACATCATTATCATTATTTACATCTAAGCTTAAGCTGTTTTGAAAGCACGAGGACTCTGAACCTAATTCCTTCGTTCCTATTGCCGCACTGCTATTTTGCCCATCATTTGGTATGTTTTTCCTATCTCTTTTGGCATCACCAAACCCATTTAGCTTATCACAAGCAGTTTCATTTTCAGCTTTTGTTGCATCTGTTCCAGCTGGATATTCAAGACCAGTAGAAACTAACTCCTCCTTCCCTGCACCAAGGTCAGGTTCCCCAGGAGCAAAGTTAACTGGAGATTTATCAGCCTCCACTAGAGCAGGTTCATTATGCAGGTCATCTATCAAGCTTTTGGAAACATCAATCTTGCTTTCAGACATGTCACCTTTTGACTGGTCAGTTGTTTCTTCCGCAGCCTGCCCCCCATCCAACTCCATATTCAACTGATTATCAGAAGTTATCGTCTTTGAAGCCAAAGCACCATTTGAGGTTGCGCATTTTGCGGTATTAACAAAGGGTATGCTCCTGCCCTTTTGGTTATTTGTTTCAGATATCAAAGCCTTTACATCCTTTGATACTAAATAAGCAGGAAAATAAGAGCCATGAACACCTTGACCCTGAACCATATCTTTTGGACTTGATCGTGCTCCATCTCGATTTATTTTGGACCTGTTCCTTCGAGCATAAGGGCGAAAAATAGCAGAATCTTCTGATTCTTTAGCATTTTGAGCCCCATCCATCCGAGAAGATTGCTCTGATGGGACAACAGCATTCCTCTTATGAGGATGCATAGACTTTCTTTCACCTTCTGGCAACTCATTTTCACCATCAAAAAGTAAGAGATTATCAGCACTGTTGGGTTCACAAACCGCAGGAACCCCAGGTCTACCACTACTCTCCACGGAATCACCATGCGGTGAGGCAGTCAATGCAAAACTACCTTTCGCGTCACTGCAATAATAATGGACGGGGAAGCATCAGTTTGTTACGCCAAATCTCCAATATAATTTAGAACCATAGTACTGTATCACACAACAGTAAAAAATATATATACCTAGTAACAAAGTGTTCTGCATGCTGATCAGTGAGCGAAGTAGACTGGACACTAACCGAAGCTGCATTGCCAAATTTGAAATCCAAGGGATTGCCACCCTGCCAGCAATATGCTTCATGGTAAATGTTAATCCATAAGAAAGTAGAATAGGAAGAGAGGATGGAAGTGCATACTTTCTCAAGAAACTCTAGTTCCCTTCTCCTTTCCTCGCGAACATCATACTCCTGCCTGTTATAGGCAAAGGTAAAAAAAAAAAATGAGTTGCCTGCACTTAGGGATGTGAACCAAGTTCATAATTTTGGAAAATTCAAAAGGCATAGCAAACAAAAGTGGAATGTAAGAATCACCTAAGCTCTGCTTGAGCCTTCTCAATAGCTGCTGTGCTCGGAGAGGTCTTGACACCAATGCCAACTCCGCCATCAACAACCCCTCCCATGGAATCAACCTCAGCAATTAATAAGAAAGCAGATCCTGAGTTACATCCATGCATCACAGCCTAAAAATCTAAAGACTGGGCCCTCCCATTGATGTAAAAGGAAGAAATTGGTGAACACCTACAAAAGATGTTCGAAAAACATGGAAAAGGAAATCAGAACAACAACCAGAGTAAACAGACACTAAGCCAAACAATAAATTGAGTAGAAGCAGCAAACTACTGTGATAAATATTTTCCCCTCGTTGCAACGCAGACACCTTTATAACCACATTAAATATGATTTATTAATTCAATAAAGATTCAAGTTTGTAATAATTCAGAATCATACAAACTGATATCATCAAACTCACTAAAGATAATCAAAAAGTAGGAAGTTTTTCAGAAGCTCTGGTATGTATAAAACCAACACCAAAAACCACGGTAGACACTCCCAAAAATGACCAAATGGTACACAAAACAGAAAACTAGGCACGAGTATAGACATTGTTTAGCATAAGAAGGATCACTGTAGAGAAATTTTTCCAGGAAAGAACAAATGCATGCATAGAATGACTTGAACTAGATTAGGAGCATCAATATTATTCCAAATGAGTGACTTTCTGGCAAATAATGGTGCTTCCTATTTTTTTATTCTTTTTCCACAGTGTCTTGCCAGAAGGGTAAAAAAAGGTGTCACATAAATAGATAATCAATAGCATATTGATTGCATATTGCTCATCTCTCAATTTCCCGCTCCTGCACAATAGTTTCACAGCAGCTAAATATAACCAAATTCTGTTTAAAGCAATTAAAGATCACTCATGACCTTATATCTATGAAAAATGAAATAAAAAATTGCATGGGAAGAGAGGTTTCCACTAAGTTTTGGGCAGTTAAAAAGCCCAATAAAAGAAATGTGAAGCCTACTATTAATTGGAAAACCAAAAGCAAAGCTGAATTATAGTAATTAACAGTTCTATCACTGCCATGCAATAAGCATATGCTTACACATAAAAGCAAATGATAGCAAGCAGAAAGCTTGGTACCAGAAATTCTCTTCAAATTCTAGGAAAATAAACGCTAGAAGTTGAAAATCAGTAACTAAACAACGCAATGTATAGCCTAATGAGCTTCCCGGCATTTAACTTCGAATTGGTGCATATAAGCACATAAGAAGACCATTTACCACGTAAATCCACAAGCATTCAATCGAAATGCGTATAGACTACCACAAGGGAAACAAACGGAAACCCTAAACGCATTACGTCACGGAAATTGTGCCCTAATTTGAAACACTGCAAAATTGCTAGGGTTTCCAAAACAAAATATTTAGCGCGAAAATAACCTGAATTTGGATATGGAGTCGAACAATTGGGAGCTAGGGCAAAGCACGGGAGAACACCTAAAACGTTCCCGCTTTTTTTTTTTTTTTTTATAACTCTCGTTACCTCTCTATCTCTCTCCTAGGGTTTTGAAGCTTCAAAGCCTTCACTTCAACGTCGTTGCCCTCAATCAAAACGACATGAATTAACCTTAAAATAAGACACCTCCCTGCAAATGCAAGCCATGAGTGCGTTGTCGAGTCCCTCTCTATTAAGTCCTTTGTGTAAATTTTTCTTTCGTTTTCGCTCTCTAGAAAGAAAAATTTTGTTTTCTTTTTTTTTTTCTTTTTTTGGCGATTTTTTTTTTTTGAGTTTTTTTTCCTTTTTGTGTTTTGTTTGGCTTGTCTGCTTTTCGCTCTCACTCAGTGAGTAATGGGCTTGGGTTTTACGTTAGGAAGACGACGAGATTAAAAGGGCTTCCCTGTTTTTGGTGCACTTTGGGCTTTTCAGTTAATTTCATGATATATTTATAATTAAAGAAAAATAGTTATGGGAATATATATATATATATATATATATATTTATTTATTTATTCATAATTAAAGGAAAATAGTTATGAGAATATTTTAAGTTGAAATCTTGAATAATACGCTAAGAATATTATAGCTCATTTTATTATAAGCCAAACTATTATGAAAAGTGGGAATTCGACTCTTTTTGTGCGCGTGCGTGTGGAAGTTTGAAAATACCAACCTATTATTGGATAATAATAAGTTGGCTTAGACTTTATGTTAATAATTAAAGGAAGCAATGCTTTCTTCCTTCGTTATTTTACTGTTTGGCATAAATAATTTGAAAAAAAAAAATTTTTTGGTGATTTTACCCTTATAAAAAGCCGATAAAAGGCCATGGAGATACAGTCCGGTTTTTTATGTTTTACAAAGTTGCTTTAATTAATTTTGGTTCATTTAGCGTTATATATTTTTAATATATATAATGAAATTCGTAGTTTAAAAATAAAATAATCACAATTATTGAAATTTGAATTTAAATAGATGTATATGTTGGTATATTATTTTTGTTCCAATACTTGTTATATAATGATTCTAGTATATTCGATATACTATTTCAAATTTACCGATAAATTCTTAATTTTTTTTTCATACAAACAGCTCATTTTAAAGTTCCTTAATAATATAATATTATATAAACTACACCTTTAATACATGCGTTCATATGTTTATATTTAAATATAAAATTATAAATTATAAATATTCAAAATTTTTAATCATCAAATAAAAATATAGTAAATTATTATTAATTAAGTTCAATAATTTAATTTAATAAATATATTTTTTTCTTAAAGTAATTATAGAAAAAATAAAAACAGTCAAGATGAAAATATAGAAATTGGTTTTAAAAAAATCAAAAAAGTGAAAATTAAAATAAAATTTGTACCAACTGTTATGGATTGATGTTTGTCGGTATTGACTAATACAAAATGATACAAAAACCAAAACAATAAAATATCAATACCATAAAATGCCGCTTACTCATGGGCCGAATCAAGCTAGATTCGTACCAAGTTTAAGCATAGTATTAACATTAAATATGTTTGTCCAAACGTAGTTTATCTCAAATTTTATCCAAGTTTACTTATATTTGTAAATAAACAGTCTAAGCCCGTTTAGACCCGTCTATATTTTTTTTAATTTATTTTTTGAAAAATATATATTTTTAAAATTTCAATATTTATTAATTTAATAATTTTTTTATTAAATTTATAAATATAAATAATTTAACTTAGTTTTTAAAGTTTACACTATAATACTATATATGTATTATTTATATGACAAAAATTATATAATACATAAAATATAAAATATATATATAACGTAATAGTAAAATGGATCAGGTCGGGCCAAGCTCGGACTTTGAAAGTTTGACTCAAGGTCCAGCCTATTTTTTAATCACACCTAATTTTTTTTATCCAAACTTATTTTTCAAGCTTAATATTTTATCCAAACCCTCTTAAATATCGAACGGTCATTTAAGCTTAAGTAGGTACCTAAGCTCTTCAATATGTCTATAAAATAATATATATTAATATGTATTAATACGATATTAATTACATTAATTCAAGCACAAAATCTATTAAACAATAACTTTTAAGAATAATTGCATAACCAATGAGCTAATTTCAAATTTCCTCTTAACATTATCATTGGCACAATAGAAATTGAACTTCACTGGAACTCAATATTAAATTGATAAAAGAATTCACTTTTACGATTTATATAATAAATTTTTAAAATCAATTTAAAAAGATTTTTGCTGATTTTAGGTTTGAAAATTGACTGATTTTGAAAGAAGACGTTTTAAGGTTAAAATTTTTTTTTTATATATTGATGTTAAAATTTTTTAATTTTATAAGTGAAATTAAAAGATTATTATATATCTTATTTATTTATTTTTTATTTTTTAAATATACAAAAAAGATATATCTCATTTATTTATTTTTAAGTATACAAAAAAATATATTATAATTTTTTAATCTCACTTATAAAATTAAAAAAATTTATCATCAATATACGAAATAATTATCTTTTTAAATTTTATTTTCAATTTTTTTCTCTTTCTCAAGTTTATCTAAGTCTAGTATAGTATATATTTAGTTTCCAAAGCCCATTTCCACAATCCAAATTAAACGCCTTCTTTCCTATGTAAAGTTGAGGTCCTTTAAGTTACTCTTCGATTTATTATTTTTTAATATATTTTTAATTAATATTTAAAATTATAACTTTCATAATTAATAAATAATTATTAAACATTTCTTTCACTTTTAAATAATAATAATTAAAAAATTAAAAAATAATACATGAAAAAATAATGTACAGGATAATAATCCCTTTTTTATTTTTTTTTTCTTTTATAGATGCATACTCGCTTTCTTTGACTTTAGCTACCATTGACTGATATAATCTAATTGATAAATTGCACAAATATTCGCAGATACATTGCAATAGACTAAATACACATAATAATTTCCAAATGCTTATTTTAATGTTCAATCAACCTAAGAGTCGATGTCTATTTCAATTAATCACAAGCATTTATTTTATTAAACACGTTTATTTAATTAAAAAAAAATACAATATCACAGATCTCATATGCGGAGGTGAAATGTTAGGTCGGATATAAGGATCAAATTATAAATTATTTTTACAAGTAGATTATTATAATTTTTTCTAATTAAAAGCTTAAAATATTTAAAATATTATATAAAATTATGATGTGATTTGAAAAAAAAATAATATTAATACAATATAAATACATAAATATTTTAAAATTTATATTATTAACATATCGATTTATATAAATATATCAAAATTTAAATATAATTATAATAAAAAATAATATAATCAAAATTTAATTATTATTTGAATTGATTTGTATTTCACCTTTTGCAATCAATATTAAAATATGAACCAATTTTCTTCTTAGACTTAGTGCGATCTAAATAGCAAAAATCTTTCCACTTGGTTTCTTGTTATCCGATCAGAATGTGTCATTAATTCAAGGATATGCTCTTTAAAAAAAAAAAGGGAATGCTTTCACGTTTGCCACTTTCCCGTCAAACTGCTATGGGCGGCAGCACAGCAGCAAATGAAAAGAAATTGCCATTAAATTTTATATTAATGTAGCCTATTTCTCTTAGCGGTTACCTTCTGCGGCTATTCGTACATGATTAGGTTCATCTTCCCTTCGTTCAACGCCGGCCGGTAGAACTAACAAGACTTATTTAGTTTCAATTATTAAGTATTAAAATCTGCCATTTTCAATTATAAAAAAAACATTGACCAATAAAATTGCAGATTTTAAGTTTCATTGAAATTCAAATGTTAATATCTTTAATATTTTTTTACCTCAAACTAAGGTTTCCTTTATTAGAAGTAAGAAACTGCCACAACATATAATAATTAATAATAAACATAATAGTGAGTGCGACGAGTCAACTAAGATTGAACTTTTAGTTCATTGCAATTAAAACCTTAATGTTATGAAATGTTTTATATTTTTTATTGGCTGATATAATCTATAGAAAATTACTTATTCGAATGTTTTTATATGAGCTGAATGATAAAAATATTCGATTTAATAATTATGTTAATTGAATTTTTTAATTTATTTTTCATATTTAGTGGGTATAATTATAAAAAAAATTCATAACTTTAAGTTCATGTAATAAAAGATCAAAGTTTTATTTTCATTTTCTTTCATAGGGCTTTAATTATTTGAGTATATATCGTAAATATTTTAATATAGATAAAAAACAATAAAATAATTTATTATACCAAATTTAATTTAATAAAATCGTTGTAAAGTCACGTCGACAAAAATACTAATAATGGAAATCAATTGATAAAATTTATAAATATTGATGATTAAATTGTAAAATTTTTAAAATTAGATACCTAAAATAAAAATTTTCCTATTGAGTGAAATATTGAAATATTATTTATTTTGTTGAAAAAAATTAAATTAAATTTACAGTAAAAGAAAAGTTGAAGAAAAAATCATTCTATTCTCCAATTTATTGATTTATATTGTTCAATGACTTGAATTAAGGGATGGTTAAAGTTATTGCCAATACAATTCACATGCCATTGTACACAAAATGCACCTTTTAAGCACTCAAAGATTAAACCAAGAAATTTTGAAGGGAAAAACAATGTTCAAAGGGAAAACAAATGTATAGCTACAGAGTTGAAAATGACTTTTATAATTTATATACATATATATATATATATATATGTATAAGTTCTCACCTAACTCAATTATGTTCCAACATTGAAGGGTAACATCAATAGA
>JBBYHK010045783.1:0-21258 GCA_038382065.1 Adansonia grandidieri | reverse complement strand
ATATATATATATATATATATGTATAAGTTCTCACCTAACTCAATTATGTTCCAACATTGAAGGGTAACATCAATAGAATAGAATTAGAAAAATGGAAATGGGACTTTCATAGCTTGAGGTTGTTGAATTGGATGGCCCAACTTCTAATTATTTCATATCTTGAAATATTATCTATATTATCATTAAAATTTTTGATTTAATTTGTTATGATTCAAATGATATCAGTCCAATAAACAAAGTGTGTAAGTATAAAAATGTTGAGTAAAAATGAAAGATCAATAGGTAATTACAAATTTAGATTTTATCATTACATGATAAATACTTCTTTGTCATTTTCCTTAGTTGGATAATTTCATTTGATTAAGACCTATTTAGGTATGGACAAAGTTATAGAATAATTTTTTTTATTTTTTTTTAAGATCGAGTTATGTTGATTCAAAAATTTATTTTACTGTTTAAATAATATTAAAATATTTTTTATACTTGTATTATATATTTTTATATTTAAATTTAAATTTTTTTATTATTAAAATAATAATTTGAGTAAGGTCGTCTCAATCTAAATTTTTTTAAAATAATTATCCAAAATTCAACTGGTACAAAAAATTTAATTTATGAACAGATTTAATTTAATTCGACATCGAAAGTGATAAACTATTTTATAATAGTATTAGATTATAAATTTCCAATTTTAATTTTGTTATATACTTAGTAACATTTTTTTAAATTAGAAGGAAAACGAGATGAAAGAAAATTCCAAAACCAACCCCCTTCCCCCCCCCCTCTCCCCCAAAAAAAATAATAATAACAATAAACACCTAAAAAAAAAGGCAAATAAGAAATCATAGAAAGGAAATAACATAAAAACAATGATCAAAATTGCAAACTACCCCCCCCCACCAAAATGTCCAAGCAAGCCTTTGCAATAGGTCAGAAGGTTGTTGGTGACACAATCATCTCACCGCAGTCCTCACCTGTCACCAAACCCACAGCCCGATCAAAATATTTTGCATTGATCAGTGACCTCACCAACCAAACCTACTCTTCTCCTCTTGTTTCCCTTGGTTTTTTTTTATTAGTATCTTTCGTTGTTGGTTCAAACCCCACACACAGAGGCCGTGGCAAGTGGCAACCACAAGGGAGCAATAATAAACTTGAGTTTAGTTTGATCAGCAAATCTGTGCTGCTTCTCTTCTTCTTCTTCTTCTTCTTCTTGTTCAAACAAGCAACAAAGAAGGGAAAAAATGGGTGGAGGAGGAAAGGTCTATACTTTGTCTGAGGTTTCTCAACACAATAATGCTAAAGACTGCTGGCTCGTCATTGAGGGCAAGGTACAACTTTTTTTTAATTTGGTAGAAATTTCTTGGATGATCCCAGTTTGGGGTTGTGGTTTTTTTTTTTTTTTTTTTGGGTTTAAAAATCATTTCTTCTTGTTTATATTTTTGCAAAAAAAAAAAGGGTATTTTAATTTAATTCTGAAGTTGCAGGTTTTGGTTTTTGAGAGTTCTTGGATCTGGAGAACCCTGCATTTTTTTTTTCTTATCTCATTAGTAACTGATTTTCTTGTTTGTTTGAATTTTTATTTGATTCTGATTGTAAGAGAATTTTGAGTCCCAGAGGATGGATCTCTCTCAGAGGCTGACAGCTTATCATTTGTGACTTATCTCCAGAAGCTTATAACACTTGTTCGCCCTTCTTTATTCTTTTCTTATGAAAGATAAATAAAACTGAAAGAAATTTTTAGTTCTCTTCTTACAATTCAAAATAATGATCTTCAGTATCAATGGCAGTCTTTTGTTTAGATCTCATAACTTCTATTGATCCTTATGATTCCAAAGCTGCATGCAAGAATAGGCCCTCTGCGATTCAGTTACTTGGATTTGTTTCATTATTAGCTGATACCGACTTTTGGACAACCACACCCCAAAAGTTAGCTATCGTGGTGGGAGGGCCAAGCTCCATATATACCCACAATGGAAGCATTTCCTTTCCAACCTCGGATCCAAGTAGATTGCAACAATAGTTTATTCCGGAATAGTTGTTTTGATGGCTGATATGCTGCCTCGCTGCTATTAGATTAGTTTCGCCGTTAAGTGCACTTTTTTTTTTTTTGATGAATTCTGCATAATGAACTTAGTGTAATGTATTCTACTGGTAGTTGGTAATAATTTTCATCAGGAGAGGTCGCCCGTTTTTTTGTAGTTTCCCTCAATTTGCAGAGTAGTTGTTGGTCCTTGGCATGTAAGAATGCTTTCCTTTTATTTGCTTAATTATTAGCTTAATCCGGATATGGTGGTTGTGATCATTGATATGCTGCGTCGCTGCCATTAGATTTAGTTTTTTGCCCTTAAATGCATTATTTTTAACGAATTCTGCATGATGGACTTTGCACAATGTGTTTCTCTTGGTCATTGTTTTATGGTATTCCATTAAGAAAGATTGGCCGTTGTGTGTGTTTCCTTGTCATGTAAGAATATTTCTTTGTTGATATAACTTTATATTCCATTCTGTTGAAGAGTTATAAATCAGCTATGGCATTTTAGGTGGCTGTCTTCTTTTTTTTATTGATGATTAAGTTACCTGGATAACGGGAGCATTGTGGTAGTGATATTTACTGCTTGCAGCAATTATATTCACTGCATATATTGATGTTTTTCGGAAGAGAATGACTTGAATATTTTGTATATATTTCTCTTCATTTAGTACTAACATTATCTTTATAACTCTCATTATCACTATTTAATAAAAATCCCTAGCAATTGTGATGAACATTTGGTTAGGATAATAGGATTTCTTTACCATCAATTTCAAGGAATTGTTAGCAGCAATAATTAAGTTGTACCGACAAATTTTATGGGGTCAAAGCCCTGTTTGAACTTATGGTAACATGAAAGAGGGTTCGGCTTTAAATATCAATGTACCATTAATTTGATTGCTAAACTCTACTCTAGGGCTAACTATTTACATTTATTCAGATTTAGGGTATAGCATTGTTTAATTTTGATCTCCTAAAAATTCCGTATCATATGCTTGAACAGGTATACAATGTGACTAAATTCTTGGAGGACCATCCCGGTGGCGATGATGTCCTGCTCTCTTCCACGGGTATGACAAATACCTACGATTTTTCTCCTTATTTCATATAATAGTCTAGTGTAGGAGCTATTGTATTCAATGGAAAAATGGAAATAACTTTTGGTTTTATGTATGGCTGGCAGGGAAGGATGCAACCGATGATTTCATGGATGTCGGTCATAGTAGCAGTGCTAGAGCGATGATGGACGAGTTTTATGTGGGCGACATCGATACATCGACCATCCCTTCTAAGACAAAGTACACTCCTCCCAAGCAGCCTCACTATGACCAGGACAAGACCTCAGAATTTGTTATAAAGTTTCTCCAATTCCTCGTTCCCCTGCTGATCTTGGGACTGGCCTTTGGCATCCGCTTCTATACCAAATCACCAGCTTAAAGCATTGATGACCACAAAAGAGAATTGGAAAAAAAAAGAGAAAAAAAAAATCTTCAGAAATAAGATTTCGTTTAAATTTCTTTGGAACTGTCACGTACTGTGGGATGGTAAATGGTTGGATATTTTGCTTCTGATGAATGTGAGCTAAAATTGTTTCCCCTTTTTTGCTTGACATGCAGTTGGTAAAACTACCTTTTTCTTGCTCTTTTGAATTTTTGGATAAGCATTCAGTAAGTTCAGTTGGATTGGTTCTAAAATTTTAAAAATTGAATAAGTCGATCAAACTCGACACAAGAAACAAGAAACAGAAAATCAGTTCGGGTTCGGTTAGTTAAGTTGGTTTGGGTTTTGTTTTGGCTTATGAGAATTTAAGTAACATGCTAATGGGTTAAAGAAGATAATTAAGTTAGGTATGGTTAATATAAATAAGAATATTTAATTTACATTTTAATTAGGTGTCCGTTTGTTTGTTCGCTTGGTTTGGTTTAGTTTTGCAAAGTATTACACAACAAGTCAATCGAATAAACCTATTTTAAACCGATTTGCTTGATTGAATTTTACAAGAACCGATTAAGTTAAACTGAAGATACCGATTACAATCAATATCAATTAATGTCTTATAAAGATCATATTCTCATTTTTTTTTTCTTTTCATATTTAGTCCTCAAACTTATGCTACTTCCAAATGCTGCATGAATATTTAAATTGCATCGTAAGATGAGAAACAAAATTCACGAAAATGGAAAAAAAAAAAAAAAAAAAAAAACAATGAAAACTTAATGCATGTGAGCATCATCATTTAACTTAGATCTTGACATTATTGTGGACTTTTTTCCTTGGTTGTTTTTTTTATATTAAAATGGGTAGTTTAAAGAGATGAAATAAAACTTTTCCCTTCTTAATTTTAATACAAATTAAGTATCAGTAGCTTTTGAGGTGGTTGTGGAAATGCCATGGCAGTTTAGGTACTTTCTTGAGGAATTCCTGCCATTGATTGCGAATTCAGAATGCATTAAAGGAACTTTAGGACTCCTTGCACATACCCCCCCCCAAAAAAAAAAAAGAAGCAGAAGGGCTGCTGAAAAACTACTAGATCTGCCAATCACTTTGGAATAGCTAATAAAAGTATCGACTAATTATTCTGGATCCACAAATGACATCTTCCACTAATTTTTCAGATTTTGACACACATCCAAATTTAATAATATAAAAATATACGTTGCTAAAATAGAAAAAAAAAAATTTCTTTTGTAATCTGTAATTTAAATAAAATAAATAGAATTTGAATAATTAATAAAATTAGAAAAAATTATAAAAAATAAAATTATAAATTATTAAACTAATAAATTATTATATTTAACTTTAATTAAATAATAATATATAAATAATGAAGAAAAAAGGAGAAAGGAAATAAAAAAAAAAACACATACAAATATTATTCGCAAAATTAGCTACCGACTACTACAGAGAAAGCCGAGTTGCCATCCAGGTCATGCAGGCGAATGATACAGGTTTTCACCGATGATAGTCTGACACTTATTTTATTTAAGTATCGGTGTTTGAAATTCGTATTTAATGTATATTTCGATGTGGCACGAGAATATGTCTCTTCAATAATCTTTTTAATATATAAAAAAAATTAAATATACTCGCGTCTAGCACGTAACTTTAGCCGATATGCAATATCGAGTCCAAGTATTATAGGTTTCCACTTTGAAGAGCTGCACTTCTTGTTTGGTATAAAATGACGTCATGGGATAAGAATATCTAAAAATTAACATTTTTGTATACAATAAATTCTTCAGGTGAATTTTATACAATAAAAGAACATCACTTGCAGAGTCAGAGAAGAGTCCCAACTCTTGACTCTTGCTAACTCAAAGCATCACAGCTCATATACAATGTGGCCAAAAGAAAAGGGTTAAAAGCAACCAAAATCATAGCCTTACTTAACAAATGCAGGCATGTAAATTTAGTTACCTAATCAGTACTCGCGCACGTCCTCTCAATCACCTTCGAATCTGTTCTGTTTGATTGCCTTGAGGGAGATCTTGATCCTCTTGAAGTACTATGACCAAAGAAGCGTAGCTTAGCAATTTTCTTGGAGAAGGAACTCATAAATTTATGAGATCGAGACTTTGCCATATCCCTCTTCATGCAGACATGTTCTTTCTCTAGATCATTTAATCTCATCCGAAGACGAGCAAGCTCGAGTTTCAGCTCTCGGTTTTCTCGTCTCAATGATGCATAGTTGTCTCCTGGAGACATTGCTGCACTGAGTGCACCACCGCTGATCCGCCATGACTGGCGGTGATGCACCGGCTTATGGTTTTTGTCCGTGTAAGAGCAGCACAGAGCATTTCGTAGCCTTAATTGCTCGAAATAAAGAACTTGGACTATTGATTGGAGGGGAAGCCGTTCATTCTGTGCAGCATGTGCGCCAGCTTCTTGTGAGAGCTTTTGGAAATCAATCAGCTTACAGAGCTTCTTCCTGTCTGCATCCAGTATTCCCGGATGAGCCTGAAAATGCATTCGTTAGAAAGTTAGATCGAGTTATAGAAATTAATTATGAATATAGATGAATGAATAATAAATAAAAATCTCAACTGAAGTTTCAAACCCTATTCCAGGACTGAAGAATCATCTAATTTTTGTTTCTCATGGAGAAGACTCAACTCTTTTTAGGAACCAATCATCACGCTGGTTCTTTAACATGATACAAGATTAAACCAAGGAGAAATAAATTTGAAATGCAGCAAGCATTTCTTTTCTGAATAATATGAGATATAATTTCAGTCAATGCTGCTTCGACTCTTTATTTTCTTGAAGCATCCGTGTCTGACACTGACACTTAAGTCCAAGTAATATAGATCTCAGTAACTCATTACATGTTAGTTTGATGAAAAAAGAAAGCAGATTAGACATTAAAATCGAAGATATCAGCATATACATACTTTCAGGTAAATATCAATGGCTCGATATAGGCCATCATGGATGGTACTAGAATGCGCAGGTAAAGTCTCTGCAATTGCCATAAACGTTGCAAGCTTGAGATTTGCATCAGGAGCAATTTCAGCAAGATAGTTATCTACTAATTTCGAAACTTTAAGTAATGCACTTTGCGATGGTGAATGAGGACTATCGGATTCGAAAACAGATGCATCATCCATTTCATCTTCACTGTCATTTTGCTGAGAAAAATTTATCAAAATTCTTTGAACTGTATCAACATCGAATAAGGTGTCACATGCATGCCGAAAAGATGGGATCAAAAGGTCATCTATAGTTGCAATATCCAACTGGGATCCGATCCTTCGCTCTAAATCAAGCCTGCAGGTGATTGTACAATCAAGCATCACTGCACTTCTGAGAAGTCCGAAAAGGAAGCTGATAGGAACTGCAAGTTTCTCAGCAGGTAAAAGGCTGACGATTGTCTCAACCACCAGCCGTTCATGGCCTGTTGAAACCAGATCAACATTTGCCTGGCCAGATAGATTCCACAAGCTGGACTTCTTTGTCAGCTCCTTCTGTGCATAATTTACAAGGGAAGCACCGATGCTCTCGGGATGAACACCATGACATTTCATGGTCGTCATGACTCTTTGATACAAATCGATCCGAATGACAGAAAGATCTTCTATCCACCAGTCCCCCTCGTCGCATTTGGCTTCCCTGTTCATATGAAGTCTACCTGAACTGCTGTGCTCTAAGCGGGAGAAGCTTGAGGCAATTTGCTCCGCACAAGCCTTTGAGGCTATTGCATCTATGCAGCGGCTAACAATTTTCAGCTCATCTGCAAGGGGAAGTAGATTTTCACATTGTTGTAATACTTCAACACACATCTCCAGGTTCTTGCAAACGACACTTTCAAGATACTCGTTAGCACGCGAGCCAAGATTGTCCTTTGAATACTCCTCAGTCATTTCAAGGTAATCCGAAACACAACAGAGCTGAGACACATTTAAAGATGTGATCTCAAAGTTAATTCCGTAACAGAATTTCGCTGCCAACTCGAATGACTCGAGACCTCCGGGTAGATTCAGAAGCTCCAACCTTGAGATATCAGAATCCCTATGTTCTGCAACTAGCTTCTGGATTCGCCCACTTTGAGAGACAAGAGGAAACTGCATATAACAACTATAATTATCAGCATGCGAATATCCTAAGTTCCTAGCATTAATCTGCACATGGAAAAAACATGCTATTTTACTTTAATAACAAATATCACCTATTGTTGCCATGAAAAAATTCCGGGTGCAACATTTCTATACAAACTAGAAATCTGTCGAAGCGCAATTTGTTTACAGACGAAACTATATCAGGATGTAATCAATATTTTAAGACTGCAAATATTCTTTCCCTTCCTGTCTCTCTGGGGTTTAAACAAACCAAAAAAATAAATATTTACATGTAAGCTCTGGTGTTGCTTTGATCTTCCTAGCATTCTTTATTTTTTTTTTCTTTTTTCTTTCGCTGAAGGTCCGGGTTAAATTGAGATGCACATGTCATACACATTTCATCTAACCTTGACTCAACCTTTTCCCAGGCAGGCAATGGAACTCCGGAAATTCCGAGCAAAAGAGAGAGCATATGAGGCGAAATTATGCAGCATGACAGGAACTCCCCTAGGTCATGCTCTTTTAACTAGTAAGCAATTCATGACACAATAAATAGACAAAAGAGCGTCTCCCAGAAACCTAAAATGTAAAGGAAAAGAAAATTAGATGACAATCCATAAGATGTTCATATTCCTCCTTGCACAAGCACAACTGAGTAGTCCAAAACTGGAAACAAAGAAGAAGAATGAGACAGAAAGGCTATGGTTCATCATGGATAACCGTATATTAAAAGGTAGGGATACGGGGTTCTTGCATAAAATCAATTTAAACCGAACTGAAATGAATAAATTTTCAGAAGTAAAGAACCTGAGTATTACCTTGTGTAAAGCAAATGTCCCTCCATTTACTGCTATTGTGATATCACTTGGAACATCCCGAAAAATCCTAGAACAACAGGAGGACCACTATGAATATGTGGGAAAAAAAATTAAAAGAAAAAAAAAATCAGACTCTGAAATGTAAACAAAGAAATCATTCATAGTCCCCAAAGAAAATAATGAACATTAATAGATGGAAGATAAAAGAATATAGTAATTCTTGACATTAAAAAGGAGCAGATCAAAGGTCTTGAGTGGCTGAGTATAACGCCTCAACCAAATGGGTGATCTGGGATATAAATTTTGAGTAAAATATCATTTTTAAATCAAAAACAACAATGGACAGAAACTAGAAACTCAATGATTCAATGCATCAGTCAGAAAATAAGTGAAAGAGAAAAATCATGTACATAAAAAAAAAAAACAGCAACAAAAAGATCACATTCTTTGAGCAAAGTAAGAACTGAAACTTGAAGCGGATGACAACATCAAAGAATTTATAGCATAAGAAAAAGGAAACAGAAAATATATATGTATATTTCTTTGCATCACTACAGCAAGAGTAACAGAGTGTCAAAGTGAGCAAAAAAGAAGGGTTGCAACAGTTAACAAGGTCAACGTGGCTGTCTATGTAAAAGATCAAAGCTGTAGGAAGACATTAAACAAACATGAACTACCCAATAGCAGTTACACCACATATAAAAAGAAAAAAATGCTAGAATCAAACTTCTACCATTCATTGCAACGCTGCCTGGAACTCCTTGCCAAAGACAGCTGTTGTTGGTGATGATGATGATGGAGCAGCTGATGCTGATGCTGCTTGTCCATTTACAGGGAAAGTGAATAACCTCAGGAGAGAAAAAAGATGATGAAAGGCAGAAAAGAGAGAAAGAAAGAGAAGAAGAGAAAAAGTTTGGGTTTGAGGCAGGGAGACTGAGAGACAAAGGGAAAGACAAAGTCCCGGTTGGAGATGTATCTCGTTTGCTTAATTTCTTTGGCCATTTTTGTCAAACTGCTGATCTTCAAACCATAGACATTGCTACTGTCCAAATCACTGGCCTTCTTTGGTGGGTCATCCTTTTACACCTCCCTCTCTCCTTTCCTCTTTATTTCTTCCTATAATCTTAACATTTTTAGATTGTTCAAGTCTACTATATCACTATTTTCCTGATGTTTTACTTTGTTTTTTTTTTTTTTTAAATGGTTTTGATTAAGTATGTCAATTGGAAAGAAATGCAGAGATAAAGATTTCCTGCATACTAACTTTGTTTTTATGGGGCTTAAAAAGTCAAAACTACTCATTAGAAAATATCAACAATGAAGGGAAAAAAGCAGGAACAAAAGGAGTTGTAATCTTTGGACTTCTTTTTCTTGCATGCTTTTACTTTGCTTTCCTGTTTCATATCAAAAGCATCAAAAACAGTTTTATAACCCTTTCTTTTTCTTTTTCTTTCTTTCTTTCTTGCCTTTGCCCATCCCAAATTTTAGTTATAATGTTACCCTAGGTTTTTGGATGTTTATATTGTCACCCCATCAAGTTATAAGAGTTTCGTTTTACCCACTTTTTAGTAGACCTGCGATAACTCTATAAAAATAGAGTTATTTAATTTCATTATGTGCATTAAATTAGTTAAGTTTTAAGAATTTTTATTTAGAATTTATTTATTTTTAGTATTTTTTTAATTAGTAGTATTTACTCTTCTTATATTTAAATTACTTAGTTATTTAAATATTTTCATATTTATATAAGTCAAATCTCGAAGGGATTTTCAAAAGTATAACAACTTAATCAATAACCCAAGTGGATCCAATCGGCAATTTTCAAAAGTAAACTGTTCAAGTTACTTGCAGATCAAGTTTCTCCTCTAGAGGGTTTTGCGACTCTTAGATTAGAATTAGAGATATCCCAAATACTTTTATTTTTCTTTAGTTTTCTAAAGAGAAGAGTAACCGTCAAGACTTTGCAATTAGAGAATGATTATAGAAACTCGAAGACCAAGACCGGACAACTCTTAGTTTTCTTTTCTTTAATCTTTTTATCTTTATGCAATGTTTATGATAGTGAAACTTTAGTGTGTTGTGTTTTATTTAATTAATATAAAATAAATTTATTTTTTAGGGTTACAAGGAAACTCAACATTTTGTTTGGATTATTTTATTCTATTTTCTTGATTTAGTGATGAGTTATTTGTTCAATCTTGTTCTTAATTTTTCTAGATGTTTGACACCAATTAAATTGATTTGGTAACCTTAATGAATTTCGAAAAGGGAATTTTATGTTTAGATCTACATTGAGTAATATATGTTTCATATTCATTTATTATGATGAATTGATGTACATGTTAGATAGGAATATACGTGTATGCCATATATAACCAAATTAGAGTCTAAGCTTAATGAGTATCTTTTAATTAACTTTGCATAAAAATATAATAAACTGGTTAAGAGGGATATTTTTGTAAGATCATCAGAAAATACCTATAAATAAATTAGAATTACACGTTAACAATTCATTTTCATTAATCAAGTTAAGAAGGTAAAACAGGTTTAAAGGAAATGTTAAAGGAAGTTATAATCTTAAGCTTTTGTTATTGATTAAGTAAACCCTATTTAATGATTACTGAAATTTAGTACAATTTCTTATGGAACAATATTCTAATTCATCTCATATTACTTGTTTATGATACGTGAACTTATATGAAAACCCGAACAATCTATCCATAAGCTAGTATAGATTATTTTTCAAAAATTTCAAAAAAAAAAATTCACTTCAATGTTATTATGTTATTAAAAAACTGTTATTACATTAATATTTATTTATTTTATAATTAAATTTAAATAAAAAGTTAATTTGATCTAAATTTAAAAATTTTTATCCAAAACACAATCGGCACGAAATAAATAAATAACTTGACTTTTGAATATGATTACTATTTATTTATTTATTTTTTGTTTGTTATAGGGTCATTAATTAAGACAAAGATTAATGTTAGTATAACAGGTTTAAAGGCTTTTCCAAATCTTTTCGTCCCACCCACCAAAAAGGCTCATTTCGAAAGAAGGCCACCTTGTATAGTTGGATTAAATTACCAAAATGACCTTATAAGAGTTTAAAATTACTACTTAATGAGGAATTTTCTTTTAAATTAGTGAATATCTATCTATTCAAAACAATCCATAAGCAATTCTCACCTTAAAAGAAAAAAATTTTGATGTATCAATTTAATTAATCCAAAGTCACAACATGCATCAATCAAAAGAAAATGCGGTCCAAAAGCTTCTTCAATGATTGGTGCCTTCGATATTTATTTCGACAAAGACCATACGGATTCAATATATATATGATTACCACGCTACTATATTATTCTTCTGTATTGTTAAGATGTTGATTAACTGACTTGGACTGTGGTAAATAAAGCTTATTATTATAATAGATATAAAAAATAATTAAATTATGATATAATATAAAAAATATGAATATGATACGAATGAATAATATGAATTATTAACATATTAAATTTATATAAAATATATAAATAACATGAATGCATGAATTGTCATATTTGATTACAATTATACAATAACATTTGACTAAAGAACAAAGAAAAAAAAATAAATTATATTTTAAAACTACTACTTGCAACCTATCCAAGAGCCGGGCGTTATGTTTTATTTGGACCGTTTTGAATTATAATTTAATAATAAAAAATATTTTTATTTAAATTATATTATAATAATATAAAAAAAATTTAATTTTTATTATTTTATAAATATAATTTAAACTTTTAATCTATCTGATTTAAAATATTTTTAATTTTTATTATTTTATAAATATAATTTAATCTTTCAATCTATCTAATTCAGACTCAAATTTAAAACTTTCTCTGACCCTAACCTAATCAACAGATAGGCACGTCCACTTACCCTATTTCTTTTAAGTGATTTTAATTTTCAACAATTAACCGTAGTTGCAACAAGGCCAGCCGCCTGATTTTACAGGCATATCACCGCCAACGTTCGATACTATACATTATTGAAAACAAGGTTCTAAATGACCATGAATCAAAGTGGGGTCCAAGAAGATGTCCAATCCTAAAGATTGACCAAGATTTTAGAGCTACCAAACACCACTGGTCCAAAGGATATCATTGCCCTTTTGGCAAAGGTAGAACATTAACACAATTCCTTCGGCAATTGACTATTCATTGGAAAAAAAAAAAAAAAAGGTTGCATGAGAGACAAAAATTGATGGAATTTGACCTAATTTTGATTGGAAAATTTTTAGGATTTTTTTTAAGGTCTAAATCTAATGTTTTTTTTCTTCATCACTACATACTGCAAATATATATATATATATATGGATTTCTTAATTATGATTCCAATCATAAATTACAATATATATATATACACACACGGAGGAATTTACTTATATTTTTATAATTTTTTACATAATTTATATTTATTTAACTCAATTATTGCATTTTATACTTGATTAATGTAGATTGTACTTGCCAAATTTTGAGTAAATTAAAATATTTAGTTATTTATTTGATATAAAAATTTTAACTATTAAAATATGTATAAAAAATGATATTTTCAATCAATATGATGTTATGGGATTGATTTACAAATATGAGAAATACGATTATATTATTAAATTATGTAATCAATTTATCATCAATTATATACAAAATCATAAAAGCCTATAAAAATAATTAGTTTTATATAAGTTGACTCTTATTATATACATATATATATATATATATATAAACTGGCCGCAAACATCTAATATTAGGGTCCAATTCATTTTTCATATTCACTCTATCAGTTTTTTATTTAATTGACGAAAAAAATTCAAACCCACATTTTGAATAAAACATACTTACATTTATGATTAAATAAAATATGAAAACTAAATATATATATATATATATAAATTTGAACCTAAATCTGAGAGCAGTTGAGTATATTATCTGTCCCAAGGTGCTCAATTTTTGTCCGACATCAAATTAATGGTTAGGTTAAGTTAAACATTAATCCAAGCTTTGTAATTATTATTAATAATTACTTTTAGCATTTTCTGAAGAACAAAATGTCAATTATAGAATAAGTTTTTATATATATATATATATATATAATGACATTGGCGGAACCTGAACATCTTTGATTGGTTGAATGAGACTATTAATTTATATTATTTTTCGTATAATATATAATTCACACGTTTAGTTGTCAAGGTGTGATTTTCTAACTACCTTTTAGTGACTAGCAATAATCAAAACATTCAAATAATTATTTTAGAATGTTGCTTCCTAGGAAAAAAAAAATTTATATATGTAGGTTGCATTTAAGGCTTGACATAATTTTTAAGTTAAAAATTACATTTTATCATAATAATAATGTTAAAAACATAAAAATAATTTTTATTATTAAAATTATATTATGAAAACTTAAATTAAGAAATTAAAAATTTGTGGCTTTTAAGATTCAATAGATTTTTTTGAAAATAAAATGATCTTATTAGTTATTATCTCATAATTTTTTTTATAATTCAGTTATTCACCGCAATATCTTTTTAAAATAACACGAAATAATTAAATTTTTTAAATTATATTTTTTTTACGAGATTTAATGTATTAGCGGTGATATAATCGCTATTAGATTGCATTTTAATACCATTTATAAAATATATATTTCTTTAAAACAATTTTTTTTAAAGAACAATCCAATCTAAGCTTGGTAACACATTTCCAAGATTCCCTGAAAAATAACTTTAGTTTTGGGTTGTAAATACCAACAACAAGAAATGATGGGAATATATGTAATTGCAGTTCATGTTTTAAAAAAAGAAAAAAAATCTGAATAGTATCAAGTGTTTTGCCGGTTGAATTTCATCATTTTCCTCGTGTAAACAGCAAAAGCAATGAAAAGGTCAAAAGGAAAACCAAAAGGCAGTCCAAAACTTGGAGAGGAAGGGAGGTGGGAGGCGGCGCTGCCACTTTTTGATAATATATTTTTTTTGATTACCCACCGCCACTGGTCACCACCACCAGCGCCACCACCCGCTTCTTGGTGGTGGGTCCTTGAAACGGTTAATTATTATTTATGGGGGGCCAAAGTAGGATCCATTCCCATGTTATTTACCTTACTTGATGTTATTTGATATTATATTCTCCCACTAGCTACCGCTACCATTCTTTTCGTGTTCATGTTCATCACGTCATGATAAATGGTCAATCTTTTCAAGTCAAATGAATGATTGTCTTCAAACCATGTCTGGCATGAAAAATGGTCAATCTTCAATGACTGTCATTGACCATGCAATGCGTGGGCCTCTCTCTCTCTCTCTCTCTATATATATATATATATGGAAAAGGCCATGGAGATTGGAGATCGAGAGGATCTAGCCCCCCTCTCTCTAGACTGTGTATTTTATGTTTTATTTTGTTTTTGCATCCGACAAAAGTTTAACCTTAGACAATCAAATCTAAAACATTAATGAAAGACATGAAAAAAAATGTAATGTTTGGTGTTGAAAAGAAGCATAGTCGATGAACGAAGCTGAGTCAGTCCTGGCCTGGCCGTCCTAACCATTTCCATCAGTATTGGGAACGCGTTTCTGCCGATATTTTTAACTCATTGTTTCTTTGCGTAGACAATATTACTATCGGTCACTTCGTATTGTCAGCTTTAATAAAACATATTTAGAACATGTTTGGTAAGGTAAAAAAAATAATAATAAATAAAAAGATGGATAAAAAGGAAATTTTTTAGCGGAAAGAAAACTTAGATGAATAAAATAAAAATAAATTATCATTTTTCACATTATTAATAAAAAAAATCAAGAAAATAAAAGTCATGTGAATTAAATGTGTATAAATTTTTTTATTATCTTTCTTTTTGTCTTTCAATTATATTAAATAATAAACGTTAATTTTTTTTTTTTTTACCTTTTTATCTTTTTTATTAAGCATAATTCTATTTGTTTGGGTCTAGCAGATCAAGATAAGCCCAGCAGCCTTGAGGCTAAAACTTGGTCCATTTTCGTCCTAACTCAACCCGACTAGTTTTCTACTGTCGGCTAAATGACATGTTGCGTTGGCATATTACCTTTGCATTAATCATAAGCCATCCATCTAGGCAAAATGAGGCTGACTATAATTCTATTTGTTTGAGTCTAGCAGATCAAGATAAGCCCAGCAGCCTTGAGGCTAAAACCGACATGTTGGTCTGGCACATTGCATTTGCATTAATCATAAGTCATCCATTCAGGCAAAATGAGGCAGACCCTAATTCTATTTGTTTGGGTCTAGCAGATCAAGATAAGACCAGCAGCCTTGAGGCTAAAACTTGGTCCATTTTTGTCCTAACTCAACCCGACTAATTTTCTACCGTCAGCTCAACGACATGTTAGGCTGGCACATTACCTTTGCATTAATCATAAGCCATGCATCCAGGCAAAATGAGGCAGACCCGTGAAAACAGAGTGATTATAATATTGCAATATTTATACGAGAATTATCCGTCCCCTCAATTGCCATTCTTAAAGAACAGTTTTTTTTTCTTTAATTTTTTTGTGGATTTTCAAGTTCGTGACTCAAAAATTAGTATAGTTATAGCCTTAATTAACTACCATGAAAAGTTTACGAAGGGAAGTTTCAGATTTCTTAAACAAATACTTATTTGAATGCTTAACTTTCAGTTCACTGAGTTTACCTACCTACAGTACTTTGTTTTGCAATCAAGGATTAACCCTGTCTTTTTTTTTTCTTAAGAAAAAAATTTATGAAAAAATCGAATATTTCTGGCTACAAATTACAGCATAAACCTTTCTAGTTAACTCACATAGATATATTTGGGTTTTTTTTTTTTGAGAAGTGAGATAGATAAACCGCAAAAGCAATGGTGGTAATGGGATTAGTGCCAGTTAGTTCTGCCCAGATAGGGTGTAGGGTGGGGGGCCAGACCCAACCGACGACATGTACCAACAACCTAATCTTGGTGGCTAGCTGGATGACGTTGTTAAGGACTGTTGGCAGAGTCCGAATAAAAAGCAATGGCTTATTATTGGCTTTGCAATTGCATGCATGCTTTTGCTTTGGTTAATCATGCTGTCACAACCCCCCTCCCCAACACCCACAAACATTAATTTGCAGCTGATCATCATTTTCTCAAAACTCAATCTCATCGTACTTATATAAAATTTTAAAATAAAAATTTATAATTATTATAATATTGTTCTAAAATTTATAAAAATAATTGATTAAACGTAAGATTTATATATATATATATATATATATATGCCTTCTGCGGTTGTGTCTGGCTGATGAAAAAAGGACCTATGAATTCTCTTACTCCTGCAGCTTAGACTTCACCGGAAAAAGCCAAACCTGAGCTGCGTCACTCATCACACTTCCTACAGGCCTACGTCAATATCAAGATAGTTCAAGCCCCATTCTATATTATCTCATTTCATTGCACAATTAATAATTTGGATTTCAAACTTCAAAGGTACCCCTTTTTTTTTTTGGTTTCTGAGGCTGAATTTGGTAACTTATTTTTTTCTGAGACTAAATTTTAATGAAAAAGAGCCTTAAAGTTAAACAAATAAATAAAGTACCCCAGGACTATGGAAAGCTTACAACAAGTCTTTAATTAAAGACGAGTCCTTAAAGTTTTAGGTGGAAAGTAACTCGGGATAGAGAAGAAATGGAAAATATTAAAATTTTAATTTTAAATTTATTAAATATTATTTTTTTAAAAATAATTAAATGGACCTTTCAATTCAATATTTGCTTGAATTTATTGGATTGTTTCGTTCCATTTATTTGCAACCAAAAGAAGGGAAAAAAAATCAGGTCAGACAGTCACAAAACCATGAAATTTGGTTCACCTACCGGCCGGCCGGCCAGCCAGCGTAACAAGTTTGCAACTTCCATGCTTCCAAAAGGGTAATGAATGGATGCATTGCATTATTCACAATACATTTCACAAAAATAGAAATAAATAAATAAATAAACTATCAAATCTAAGGTTGAGAAACCTGCTACACTGAAAAAAAAAAAAAAGGGAAAAAGGAGAACCTTACAGTATCCCATGTGAACAGTAGCATGCTCACTAACACAAACAAAGGTCTTCCCCCTGTATCGATGTTACATTCAATTAATGCTCATTTGATAAAACTCCCCACCCTCTCAAATCTTCACCACAATTGCCAGAGGCAAAAAAAAATTAAACAAACATCGATGAATGAATGAAAGAAAGAAAAAAACAAGTACTGTCAGAAATGGCAGAGATCCTGAAGCCCTTTTTTTCCAGTAAGATACACTTCAAATACAGAACAATCCATAGGCTATCTTCGATGGCCCACTAGAGTGACTGTTTATGAATCCCAAACGCCCAAACTTTTTAATGGGGGTGAGTTTCTCGTTCAACATGGAGAATGGAAATCAAACAAATTTGGACTGCAAGGGAGCTTAAAATCTCTTTATGGGGCAAAATGTTTTGGAATGATATTGAAAAGATGTCTGGGACTGAACCAGTTAGAACTACAAAAAAAAAAAAGAAGATGGACTGGTTACAAATCTAATTACATGTCCATTTGTCCTTGAAACATTCAATTGGAGCAAGACTCAGCAGAAAGCGGTTTTGATGTTTTTTTTGGAAGAAAATCCTGTGTCAGATACAACCAAATTTAAACCCAAGTTGCAGGCAGTAATGCCGTTTCATCTCATGGATACTATTAAGAGTTAACCCCCAAAAAACGACAGTGGGGGAGAGTTACAGAAAACAAGGGAAAAGACTAAGGTAATAAAATGACAAATGACTTGCATTTATTTCCAGAGATCATCCATGTTCATCTCTACACAAAAGTGAAACTACATGGAGAAAAGACAGCAAAAGTAAACCTAGATACATGATCTACCCCTAAACAGTTACAATAATGGAAAAAAGAAAAAAATAACCTGCAAATTCCTAACAGATTACTTCTTTTTCCTTTGAACAAAGGATTTCAGGTATATAATTGGTTAGTGTAATTCATCAGCTCTGTTATGTTACAGATCTTTAAATTACACATATCTTAGTTTCAAATCAATCTTTACATGAACTCAGAAGAGCAATGGGAATGTTATAAACACCGCTTGCTTTGAAATCTTGAGCATGAAATTAATAGGGGAGTTGCAGGCAGTAGAATTAAACTGGGATCAGCTTATGGAATCACTTGCACCCATTCATATCGTCCTGGGAGGGGCAAATCGTTCACAATATCAAAGTTATACCTGCAAAATCCAGCACATTAATAAGAGCTGGTGCTCAGACTAACCAATCCATCAAGTATAAAGTCATGCAGAATGGAAACAAGTATTGTAAATTGTAAGTACCAGCAGATATACGCCCAAAAAATGTTAACGGTTAAATTAAAATGAAACTAGCTTACTTCTCAATGAATTGTCGCTGCAGTTGTTGTTCCGCACAGGCAAAAAATTCCTCCATTTCATGTGACATTGGGATGAATCTCTGCACATCATTCCACTCTCTACGGTGGGCTGAAGGGGAGCTTCTCAACCTTGTGGTCGAACCAGGAGTTGCAATGGTTTCGGAGTCCTTTGTCAAGCTACATGGCGTGCTTTCTCTAGTGCTCCTGCATAGAAGGTATAAATTATCTACAAGAATGAAATAACATCATAATAAAATACCAGAAAAATTCTGAAGTCAGAATGAAAAGGCACTGAGACCATACTTCAGCTCATGCATAGAACTTGCCCTACAACTAAAAACTATACCCTCCTTTTTTAGCTTATGCTAATCAAAGTAAAACCCATTTTCGACATTAATTAAATCTCTTAATTACAATCAAAAACTAAATTAATATTCCCATTAGAGTGGAAGAAAGACAAGTATAATGAAGTGACAGGCATTTAAAAAGGACAAGCTTAAAAATTTGGCAGTAAGCAGAGCAACAACAATAGGATAAGAAGCAAGAAAATTTGACACCTTTTGTCACTTACTGGTAGACCCCAACACAGGGAATCCCACATTCATGTTTGAGTCTGAAACTAGGCCCCACGAAGATGATACATCATTGCTAACACAAATGAGCCAGAACAGTTATTGCTGCTCGGTATTGCCAAAAGATTATCTTTCTTCTTTTTTTTTTTTTAATTTTATTTTTATCACTTTATTATTAACATAAAAAGGACAACCAAAGCCAAAAGTGACAAAGGATCCCTACCCAGAAGATCAAAGAAACTGTTATTTTTTCCCCGGTACAATGTACTCCTCATTTCCCACATAGTACCTTTTTTTTTTTTTTTTTTTCTAGTTATTAACATATTCTATGCACCTAAAATTGTTCAATTATTTGAAGGACAAAAACTTATCAATATCTCAAGATTTTTTTCTTTTTTAATTATTGTCACTAATTTTATAAATCAAAAGCATAACCGGAGAATGAACTGTTTACTTTAATAATATATAGAGCAGTTTTTACCATATGGGAAAATGCAAGTTCTAGCAATAAAGAGCCTGCTGAGGAGGTACATAGTGTTTCAGAAATACTGTCCATTCCTCATTGAAAATAATCTCTCGTAAGCTACAAGCATTCAGTAGCCTTTTTTTTTTTTTATGTAATGACTTGTATGCATCAACATGCAAACACACAGAGAGATTGTTTCAGTGACATTTCTTTTTTATGATTTTTATACTAATGTTTTGTGTTCAACGAAGCAGCCTGCTCTCAAAAACCCAAGTAAACTAGCAGAACAGACAGATGACTACCAAAAAAAATACTAAATAACTCCAAATCTTTAAAGGAAAATAAAAAGAATGAGTTCAATATATCAGCCAACATGTTTTTTTTTTTTTTTTAAAAAAAAAACCCATATTTGAAAAGTGCAAAGAAGTCTCATTTAAAGAATCATAGAAGAAACGAAGGATGAAAACTCGTGGAAGCTAAGAAACAAAATGGGTTCTTTTTCTCTCCCACTTTTAACCAAAAGCAAATGGCAATGAATGATTGAAAGAAAAAAAAAAAACACCCAAAAGAATAATTTTTTTTTTTTTTTTTTGAAAATTTTATCAGTCGAACCAACAAAGCAATGCTGAAAAGCTCCAAAGAAAAGGAAAAAAATGGAAGAAAAAGGAAGTACCTGTCTCCGAGTTCAAAATCCAAATTGTTCTCTCCAAAAGAAGCGTCGACCGTTTCACAGTAAAGCCCCACCCCAACAACAATTTCCCCGTTTTTCCCAAAACACCCTTTACTTTTTTTCTCACCATTCTTCTTCTCTTCTATGCAATCACTCCCTTTCCCCTGTTGTTTCTGTTTGTTTTCGTTAGAAACAGGGGAAGGCAACTTCACCAGCCGACGGCTCCTTAGCTGAAGATAAGAAAACGAAGAGACGTCTGGGGTTGAAGCAATGGCTTGGGCCGGCGATGGAGAAGGGGTCGTTTTTTGAAGTCTTCGCAAAGCCAAGGTTTTAGCAGCTCTGGTACGGGAACCCATGGTTGTCTTATGAGAAACTTCCATGACCGCTATGTCCCTTATTATCTTAGATTTCTTCATGTACTTCCCCATCTTCCTTAGTTTTTTTCCCCTTTTTTTACCCTCTGCAACTCTGCTTACTGAGGAAAAAAAAAAAATAGGGAGTTTTATGATTTCTCACTGCTTCGCTCGTAACAATCGAACAACAACTGATGGAAACCTAAATTTAGGGTTTCTCAAAGAAATTGACTTCAAATTACCAAAAAATCCCCATATATTCCGAAGAGTGACCTCTAACAACCCATGCCAGATACTTAAAGGGCATTTTCGACTTTTAGTGTTTAGAGTTGGAAAGAAACCACGGGTAAA
>JBBYHK010045573.1:0-49583 GCA_038382065.1 Adansonia grandidieri | reverse complement strand
CCAGTTTATTTGTGTTCGTGCAATTACATACAGTCTACAGTTTGTGCGTTGCTGATTTTAACATTTAGTTCTTACAACTAAAGTTAGCATGGAATACAACAATCTACCATGTCAAAGAGGAAAGGAAGAACAGAACGCATGGAAAGTTGGAGAAGAGCCCTACATAAGTTTTTGCAGCTATCAAGGAAGAAATTATATTCAAGTTGCCAAGTCTCACCAGCCTAGAACCTGACAATATTAATTATACACTTTGTGCAGCCTGAGGCCTCTAGGTTGACATTCTTTTCACAATACATAAAATGACTCAAACTATTTAATAATATATATTTTTATTTATAATATTTTAAAATATTTATCTTTGTCCAAATCATACACAGTCCACTTCTCGTTGACCTGGTTTTCATTCTCCAATAGTATAAAATAAAAAAAAAAAATGCTGCAATGTTAATCATTTTTGTAGGCGCTTCGCGTTTTTCTTTTGATTACTGATAGGAAAATGGTGATGCTAGAATTGCGAGTAGTAATAAAATATAATCTTAAGTGAATAAATAATCTAAAGCACACAGACCATCGTAGAATGACTGCATAAATTACATAGGAATTCTTTTTTTTTTGGTTTCGCTAAGTCAGAAATATTATTAATGAAGAAAAAGTCTAGGAGAGCAAAGCTCATAGGGATATATAGAACGAGGAGCTAGTCAAGCCCCGAAATAGAAAATAGACATTTGTTACAAAAATCACACCTCCAAAGAAGACCATTTACCCTAAGAAAATAATGTTAAAGTTCCACAAATACCCAGAGCACCTACAATTACCAACAAAACACCCAAATCCCAAAAACAGGATTACAACATTTGGAGCCAATAACAACAAACAAAAATATTGTGCCGAAGAAAGAAAAGATGTCATCCCAAATACATATAGGATGGAGATCAACACATGATCACATAACCAAAGGCTAACATAAATAACATCAGGAACCACACATTAGTCTTTGATGACAGAACAATCCCACCACCATGCAGTGTACTGTCGGCACCTGATTTTGCCAAAAAGTCCACCATCCAATTAGCTTCTTTAAATGCATTCTCAAAACACAATTTACCACTTGAAAGTATTCTATGTTGGAATAATTAAGTTTATTTATATTCTATATTGTATTAGTAAAAGTGCCCCTTAACTTTGGATGAGAGCTGCGAAAAGCAGTTCGTTCCATGCATCAGGAACTCCAGGGAGACACCAATGCGTACAGTCGTTGCCGCGGCGGCCACCGTAGCCAAAGGCTGAAGGGTGTCCGTCTTTTCTTAGTTGCGACAAGCCTGTTATGTCGAGCAGATGAACTGGCTTTGATACACTTTGCAACACTTTCTTTAAAACGACTTGGGCTGGATGTGGACCTCCTGGATACTCCGTGTTTAACAACGGGTGCGTTTCCCCTCGGCAAGTCTTTGCTGTTCGATCCGCCCAATCCCTCGAACTAGTACAACAAGAACAAGTTAATCCGATATGGTTTATCTAAAAATGTTTGAATAAGGGGTCTTGAAAAGTCAACTGCACATGTCAATGATTGGATTTATTTACGAGTGAGTTATTTTTTAAATTTTTTTGTCAAGATTGAATTCAAATTAAAAACTCAAATTATTATTTAAAAATATTAAAATATTATTTTTATATTAATATTTTTTTTATAATTAAGTTTATAAAAAATATTTTTCTTTACATGAATAGTGATTCGACTCAAATCACTAATCAAACCCAAGCGTCTATTATAAACAGATTGAATTACTTGACTTTTAAACGAGTTTATATCTAATTAGACAAAACTTTGAGTGGTTATTCACAATTAACGTATAAACTACTTACTCCATATGGTCGGGGGAGACGCCTTGAAAGAAGACCTTGGTTTTAGTAGGATCTACATCGAGGTTCACCCATCTGGCCCATGTCCTCAATGCTTTCTCATATGCCTCCATGCGATTCATGTCTTTGCGAGTTATATTATTGTCTTCGACATAGTCCCATCTGCAACATTATGCCAAAAGAATTTAGGACCAATATTCTTTTAAGGGAAGTCAAAAGGAAGGGTAGTTGAGAACTGACGGTTGCTTTCGACCGGTGTGAGTCCACCAATGCCAAGTGTCAAAGATCAATACATCAACTCCTTTCCATAGTTGTCCACTACCAATTGAGTTGAGTTTTAAAACTCGCCCATGTTTTCCATTAACAATATCAACAAGAAACGCATTGCGTGAGAACATAATTGAAACTCCATAAGCCTGCAAACAGTATCATATCAGCAAAACTCTAGCTAGTATTTTATTATTACATAATAAGAAATCAATCAGTAACGAAGTCCTCTTAGCTAAGAAAAACAAGGGAAAAAGATTACTGGGAAACTGAATGTGGAGAGGCCTCCAATCCTTTGGATGGTGTAATTGGCTTTAGGTACAGCTGTATGAAGCAAACATGTGAGTGACTGCCATTGATTTGAGCTCAGTGAGTCACCTACAAACATGATTCACTTCCCTCTAAATCTTCGTAAAAGGTCTCTGCCATTGAACCTGCTTAGTTCAAAATCAATTTCAGTTTTAGCATGATTCTGCAGCATAATAGACGAAAACAATCGAATAGAGGTTCCACTCTTTGGGTTCAACTCTTATCTATAATATATATATATTTATATGTTTTTAATTATCATTCATCCATATAAAGAGTCCACAATTTATGCTTGTAGCCTATACATACAAATTAGGTGGTGATGGATGCAGTAAAATTATAATTGACGAACGGAAATTAATAGAAGATAAGCCCAATTGAACCTTAATATTTTGTTTCAATTTATAAAAAAGCTTATACATAATTAAATTGAGTCAAAGGGTAGTTTCAAAATTAGTAAATGTTTTTATCATTTCATTAAAAAAAGAGGTTTAATATTTGTACCATTAATTCTTTAATTCTTCGTTGATGATGAAATGATATATTTCTCTAATCAAACAAATTAAAGTTACTAACAAGTCTAAAGTTGCCGCTGAAATGATTAAAGCATCTATGAATGCCATTAACTTCAATTGAATGCATGAATAACGAATAGAAATAATATTGAACACCACTAAGCAATTAGACAAAGTTGCAACAATATGACCACCACTATAAGGCCATTCATGAGCACTATGAACGATCCGTATTATTACCACTAACCCTAGGCTAAAAGTGATTTTCTTTTTTCCATAAAAAAATTTATCTTATCCACTTACTATAGAATTTATAAAGTACAAAATTAGACTCATTCAAAAGATAGTTAAAAAAAACTCTATAACATCAATTGAGGACGGACATGATGTAGACTGAAATTAATGGTTATTTGACTGATTAAAATCTAAAATGGGTTGTAATATGTGACAGATAATAGAAAAGAAAAGACGGTAAACCTTGGCAAGTTGCATGAAGTGGGTTGCCATCTATATTTTGAGTAAAGATAGTCGGGTCGACCATTGATTTGGCAGTTGAACTCTTGATGTATGAAGGGGCACTTAGTTGAATTGTAAAGAGGATAAGAAGCATCAAACACCCATTTTCCTTTGTAAAAATCACATTTGCTTCCATGCACTACCTGCCAAATCTCAATAACTAACAAAAATACCGCCAAACCAAAAGGACCCATCACTTATTTTTTATTTCTCAGAGGAAAAAGAGACAACAAGCGTAGAATCTGTTATTCAGAGCTGACAAATTCTGTGATTCTGGTTTCGTATTGAAAGAAAATAGGAAGATAACCAAACAGTAGTTGGGATTGGGTGTTGCAAAAGCAATAATGGTAATGCAACTGAGATATTGCAAAGCTCACGACACAAGTTGGGAAGGGAGATGATAGTCAAAAAAAAAAAAAAAAAAGGAAGCTATGGAAATTGGTATTGCTTTATTGTGCGTCGTCCTTTTATAGGAGATGAACTCACCAAGGAAGAAAAATCATTGAAGTTGACATCAATCTAAAAGATTCGGTCTCAACTCTCAGGTCTCGCATCACATCCCGTGGTTTAAGACTCGAGCCGAGTCTCTTGGCCCAAGCTTCAAGTTTGGGGCGTGGAGTTGAACTTGAAATCAAAAACCAGAGACACAAATAGGAAGGAAAAATAAAATCGCAGTGCTTGCTTCCAACCCTATCATTAAAAGTATTAAAGTAGAGAGAGTAATCAACGTCAATCGACTCCATTCCTTAAGCAAAATTTAATGCAAATTAGAAATTTTTAGCGTTTTCTCTTGTGTAGAAGATTACATATTGTTTATTAATGAAAGCTCTATTTTGTCTTAACTATCAATTATTAAAATAAAAAAAAAAAACTCAATTTTGTCTTAAAAAATTGCAAACTCCTCTTATTCAGCTTTAATTTCAAAGGTTAAGAAAATGAGGCAGTTGATTCCAAGAAAGCTAATAATTTATTGGCTTTGGTATTTTCCATTTATTTTGGGCAGGAAAGAGGACACAACTTATCTGTATCAATTGCTTTCAAATGTCATAGTCTATTTAATAAAACCCTTATTTCCGCAATTTTGAGTTTCCATTTTTTCCATTGTTTTTGTTCCAAGAGGACCCCATATTGGCCGGTCCAATTTATGATAACATTGAGGATCATTGATTGGATTTTTTTTTTTTTTTTTACTAACTATAGGTTTAATAAGAAAGATCTTGAACTAAAATTAAATAATTATTTAAGTTTTTATCATTTTATTATAAGTAATTAAAAACATAAACATCAACTTTACTCAATTTAGCATTCAGCATAATTTATTGTAATAAAATGATAAAAGTTTTTATCATTATTTAATTTTAGTTACGAAAATTTTTATATGTAAGTCATATTATAATTAATTAAATATCAAATTTTTAAAATGATTTTAAAATTAATCATATTTAACTTAAGTTTTAATTTTAAATACTAATTATAGATTCTTAATTTATTATTTTCAGCAAAAATTATCCAAAATTATTTATATTAATATAAAGATAATTATCTTATACATTAACGATAAAATAAAAAAAAAAATTTTACAAGCAGATTAGTGGATGACACATCATTAATTTGAATGATGAAATAACTGAACCATTAACAGATAAATTCTCAAAAAAAAAAAAAAAAAAAGAAAGAAAAACGTGAGTGCTGGGAGGAAGACGCAGGGAAAAACTCAAACTGAAAAAGGGGGCAGATGTGAAAAGTGGGCAATAGCCAACGTGAAGATGAAAATGACATACTTTTGACAATTAATGATTTAAACGATAATATCCATTAAAAATTAAATTAAAGAAGCAAATGATATAAAAATGGCTTGAACAGAATTAATTAATTTAAATACAAGAATTCTAAATTTGAATGCATTTATATTTATATAAAATTATGTAAAGTATATATAGTTAAATTTTTTTCTTTTAGTTTTACCATGTGGTTTAATAATAAATTTTTATTTATTTAATAAGTTAATAAATAAAAACTTAAATAATTAATTAAGTAAATCAATATCATTATGAATATTAATTAGATTATTAGTTGATATAAACGTTGGACTTTATTTGACATACATGATAATTAAGCAGATTAAAATAAATATTTTAATTAATATTAAGGTGATATTTTTTAGCAAATCTTATTCAGATTAACTACTCTAGTGGTAAGATTTAAACTCTAATTTAGTAACTAATTAGATTACAGACTCCTTCATAGTAGGATATAATTTTAATTGGTCTTCTAATATAAGTCCCTAGTCTAGTCTATATAAATTGCCTGTACATCATTATAAGTTAATTAACTAGAAATAAAGAAATAGATTAGAAGGTTTATATAGAGTGTTTATCATTGCGTACTTAAAGTAAGGTTACGTTCTTCATCAATAGTGACTAGAGATACGTTCTTAAATAAATATTACTATAAAAATAAATTTATTAGTTTTGTAAATGTGAATTGTGCTACAAAAAATATAATATATGAATGTATTTATATTTAATATCTTTAATGAGCTTTTTTTCTCATTACTATATTATCTATCTCACCATTTTCATTATTTTCACTCACTGTTTATGTCAAAGATGCATCAAGGTGAGAACTTAAAATTAAGGGTTAGATCATATTTCTAATGCTAAATAAAATATATAGAATAATCTTAATATAATAAGCACAAGTTAAAGGAAAACTATCATTTCAAAAGTTTTCATTTATTTAAAGTGGACCATGATCAACTTTCTTTGAGTAAGGCAATTTATTATCATATTTTACAACAAATTTCTAAAAAAAATACTTTAAGCCTAATAGAAATTTAATTATCTTCCATTTTTTTTGGAAGTCTTATTTTGATAGTTGTATGTAATTCTTATAGAGCATACATGTATGCTAACATGAGAGGTTAGGAAAGTGAATTGTCTTTAAGGATGCACTTGGATAAAAGATTTTAAAGGAGAAACTTCATTCGTAAAGCCTTTTTCAAATTTTAGTGAAATCATTTTTTTGGAAAAATAAAAATAAAAATAAAATTGTCAAAAATCTTGAAATATGAAAGATGAATTTCAGAGAGATCAAATTCCATTCTCAAATTCTACCTGAAGAGGTAGACTTTAAGAAATTTCTGCATTTTTTTAATAAGAAATTATAAAGAAAATTTTTATTTTCTTTAACTCTAACTGTAAAAATTTATTTATTTTTTCATGTTATTAGTAATGTGTATGCATTTTTATAAATCTAATTAATGATGTTTATACTGCATATTTTTCTCAATATTTTCTTATTTTATCTCTAATATTATTATTTCTCTATTACAAATTTGTTTTATCTTATCAAGTTTCAATATTCAAAATTTCTTTCTAAAAAATATTATCTAAACAATAAATTACCAAAGTTAGTTTTTTGGATTAGTACCTTTTAAAATGTTACCATTTCAAAAATTTAAAATTATATCCAAGATGCATCCTATTGGCTCTATAGAAATTAGTAGGAAGCAAAACTCTACAAGAAACGAAAGAATTTGTGAGGACACTATATCTAAGCATAATCCAAGATATTTCTTGCAAAAAAGAATATTAATTATATTGGCATTAAATAATTTAGCTATTATATTCCTGACTGTCTTTCAAAACATTTTCCCTTGACGCCTGTATCCGTTCTTAAATTCTCCTACCTAATTTCTTGAATAAAAAACTATTATTTTTATGTATTTAGATGCATATGTGGTCTTATGCAACAATTTGTTTGGACAAACTATGTTTATTTATATCACGCATGGAGTAGGTATTATAAATATATATTTTAAAAAAGTATGTTTTATTTTACTAATTTTATAAATATAATTTTAAAATTTTATTAATGATGAATGAGATTATTTTTTTTATTAATTTAATTTTTGAGCATTGTTACTCAATTAAAATAGGTTAAAGTCATTGTGAGAGTACAAAGTAGACAAATTAAATTTATATTTATAAAACTTGTTGGACTATGACCATCTCTATTATTTAATGTTTGAAAGAGACCATCTTGGAATATTGTTAACGCTTGCAAAATAGCCTGATGGATAGAGCTAGTAGTTGGGGGCTTTTTTATTTAAATAATATAAAAAAATTTTATTTACGTAAATAAGTCATTTTCAGATTATTTATTAAAATAGGCTAATTTTGAAAATCAATGGAGAAATTACCATTTCAAATACCGATTTCTCAATTGTAAAATTTAGTTGAGAAATCGTGGCGATTTCTCAATTGTAAAATTTAGTTGGGAAATTGATAAATCAAATGGCGATTTCTCATCTAGATTAGTTGGGAAATTGATGAATCAAGTGGCGATTTCTCAACTTCTAGACGAGAAATCGCCATTTGATTAGGCGATTTCTCAGTTGTTATAAGAAATAGGCAAATAAAATACCGATTTCTCATCAATTGCAAAACTGGGCAAAACAAATTGGACAATTAGTTGGAAAATTGTCATATCACATGGCGATTTCCCAACACAATAATTTTTTTTTGGTTTTATTAAGTATATCGCGTTCAGAAATCATCAAATCATCTGACGATTTCATAATTCATGATACAGTTTATAAGTTTTAGGTTTTGTTTATGTTGGAAAGGATGCGACTAATATATGAAAATTAATTTTTTTAAAATAAAATAAGTTAATAAGAGTAATGCAAGATAATCGAATTTTTTTTATATAAAATAAATTGATGAGACAAATGTATAAGAATCAGATTCTTTCTGATATGAAATAAATTTATGAGACTTATGTATGCAATCAGATTTTTTCTGAAATGAAATAAGTTGATAAGACTAATGCATGCAATTAGATTTTTTCTGATATGAAATAAGTTGATAAGACTAATGCACGGGAATCAGATTCTTTTTTATATAAAATAAGTTGATGAGACTAATGCATGAAAAAGACAATTTCTGCTTATATGAAATTAGTTGATGAAACTAGTGCATGGGAATCAGATTTCTTTTGATATGAAATAAGTTTATGAGACAAATGCATGGGAATCTGATTCCTTTTAATATCATCTTTAGTTGATGAGACTAATGCATAGATTATAAATGTCAGACTGCAAAGATTAGACTAATGCATGGGACAAATTCAAACATTTTGAATGGGAAAAAAATCTTTGTTGACTATGTTGCATTATACATATAAGTTCATCATTGTCATTTTCATTCTCAACTGCTATTATTGTTTTCTCAGTTTAGTGATAGTACTTCTTTATTTTCTTATTTTGTTTCTTAGTTTTCAACTATTAGCATTGTGTTTAGCGTTATTTCCATCTTACTAACATGAGTAATAGATTTGTTGCACTTGTCTATTATAATGGAGAAATTGTCAACAATGAAGAATGTGTTACCTTTCGAAGTGACCATCCTAAAACCATTAGTATTGACGAAAATATTATAATAGAGGAATTAAAGGTAAAAATTGGTACGAAAACCAAAGCTACAAGCAGAACCAAAGTATCAGATATCAAGTATAGGCTTCCTATTTTCATGGGAGAAGGATGCATCTGATATAGGATGTTCCCACTTAAAGATGATGATGATGTCAGATGCATGTTTGATGTTCATCAACAATTTCTTAATGTTGGTGTAATTGAGTTATATGCTGCCTTAAGGATGTACATCATGATGTTGAAGCTTCATACATGCCTACTGCAGATGCGCATATGTCATGGCTGTTTGAGAATCCTGAATGTCAACCTCCTCTAAATGCACAAGTGGTAATAAATAATTTGTATGAATCTTTTCATTATTCATCTGTATCACCAATAGTTTCAAGCGACGAAGATAATGAGCCAACCAACTTCATAATGATAGCCTCTCCAATTAGAGGTGTTGAAATAGAATATGGAGGGCCAAGTTCATCTGCTACTAATCCTGAAGTGTCATATGCAGCCCATGATGATTATGTTGGTGACTTTAGTAAACCAGAAGAGTATGTTAAAGCTGATGATAATGATGACAACCATGATCTATGCCCAGATATCAGTGGTGACATCAACACTTCTTATCTATCATCTACTAGTGGAGCGAGCGATCTTCTTCATCACTGTAAGCCACCTCTCCATATGTGCACCCTCGATCTGGATGCAATGTATGTAGCAGAATTTCCAAAATATGCTCAAACATTAGAGTTTTCGACAAGCTAAAATCCATCTAGTAGTGAGCTCTGCATTGGGATACAATTCGTAACAAAAAAGGTTGTGGTTTCTGCTATAAAGCACTACAATATTAAGAACTTTATAGATTACAGAGTAATAGAATCATTGCCAATCAAATATCACGGCCAGTGTACAATGTATGACACCAGTCGCAACTAGTGTATAAGGGCAAGATTATTAAAGAAAACACAAGTATAGGAGATTAGGAAGTATAATGGGCCTCACACTTGCGCATCTGGCTGTATTTCACAAGATTACATGAAACTAGATTCCAACATGATATGTTCATGCATTTTGTCCTTGGCACAAGCAAATCCGGCCATTTTCGTCTCAGTTTTGGTTGCCAAGATATGGAATAGGTATGGATACATGACCTTCTATAGGAAGCCTTGATAACGAAGTAGAAGGCAATTGTTCGACTATATGGAGATTGGGATAAATCATACAATGATCTCCCAAATGGTAGGGTGCAATGCAACATTTGTTCTTGGCACAATAGTGGAATTACAAACTATACCTGCATACCACGATCATCGAATGGTGTAAGGTATGGGTATATTCCGTCAACTTTTTTAGACATTCAAGTTTTGTATTGAAGGCTTTCCCTTCTATAAACCTGTTGTCCAAGTAGATGGTACATTCTTATATGAAAAATACAAAAGAACATTACTGTTAGCTATTGCATAAGATGGCAATCGAAACATAGTACCAATTGCCTTTGCCATTGTAGAGGGTGAGACAAATGAGGCATGGTCATTTTTTCTCAACAACTTACGTAGATATGTTGTTAGACAACCTGGGATATGCTTAATATCTGATCGACACAAATCCATAAAATCTGTGATCAGAGACTTAGGTAGTGCAAGGAAACCTCCATGTATATATTCTGTGTACTGCATTTAACATATTACAGCTAACTTCATGAGGAGGTTTAACAAAAAAGAGTTACGTCGACAAGTTGTTAATATGGGTATGTAATCGCATTTATAGTTATTTACTCTCTTACAATCATATCAATTTTAATGTTTATTTATCAGTTGTTAATAAGTCCAAAAATTATCATACTATTTTTTCTATGATTGAGTTGCAATAACCTTATTTTTAGTGGCAGTATGAAAATCTTCGTGCAGAGAATCAAGAAGCGATCGATTGGATCAATAGGATCCCACGAAACAAGTGGGCACAATCATATGATAAAGGAAGATGGTATGGACATATGACGACAAACTTGACCAAATGTATAAATTCAATGTTGAAGGGGACTCATCATCTTCCTATAACTGCTTTGGTGAAAGCCAATATATTTTAGATTCTAGAACTATTTAAGGTGATGGGGAATAAGTAGATTGCAATGATGGCAGCCAGGTACAATAATTGTGAAACAGTCATAAATGCCATGCAAGAAAATCGAAGAAAAGCTAACTCATACCTTGTTCGGGGGTTTACATGAACAAATCAATCTTTCTTGGTTGAGGAGTTGGACAACCCCCAAGAGGGAGTTATGGCTTTGACAGACAAAGTAAATCTTAATGAAAGGTGGTGTGACTGTGGAAAGTTTCAAGCACACAGGTAACTATGTTCACATGTTGTTACTGCTTATGCTTATGTCCATATAGATTGCATGCTATATGTGGACAATGTTTAAAGACTAGAGACTATAAACAATATTTATTGACATGAGTTCCTACCCATCGAGAATGAAGCTTATTGGTCGGAATATAATGGTACACAACTATGCCATAATCCAGAAATGCGGAGAGATCCCAAAAGTTGACCAAAATTAAGTCGAATTCATAATGAAATCGATCTTAGGGAGAGAGGCTAACTAGAACATTGTGGACTATATAGGAATGAAAGCCATAGCCGGAAAAATTGCCCTTATCAAGTCGGCACATCAGGGGAAAGTTCGCATCATTGATTATTAGTTTTTGTTTATGATTTTATTACATATAATTAACTGTTTATATGTGTAAAATTTATCACTTTTAATTTCATGATTTAAATGTTCTTTTTTTAATGAAATGCAATTAAAGTTATTTTTTATTTTATCTTACAACATAAATAATAGAAACATATATTATAAAACATAATATAATTACTATAGGAAATTAATATTTATAATATAATGATAATTTAACCGTATATTATTAGAATTTATTATAATATAATTATTATTATAAAATATCTTTAAGATATAGTAATTAATTAACGATATAATGCATTGAACATCTAACTTACACAATTATTCTAAAATAAATTATATCATTGTAGTAAACATAATAAAATATTTATTATAACATTGTATAACTACATAACTGTAAAACTATATAACTATATAACTGTATGATAAAGTGAGTAATACAAGTTTATATCTATTGACAGGGGGCCGTATCGCGCGGTGTAGAACAATAATATGGGGCTCTCCTATTTCATGGTGGCAATACTTTTCGTTCAACATTTTCATCTTTATTACCACATACGCCCCTTGTTTGACATCTTTGGGCTCTTACTTCCATCGCTGATGCTTCTTCTTCAGTGGCTTTTTCCTAAGTCGGCATAGAATTCCTATGTTTGCTTATAACCCTAATAATATCCATCATATCAAAAAACCCCAACCCACTACTAATGAAAATAGTACGTGGTGGGCCAAAATTAGGGAGGATACCACTTTCCAAAGGGGTTCCAAACTGATATACGTGAGACATATGTGCTGTAGTTGACATAGGAGTTAAAAGGTTAGCATATAACCTACTGATGGGCAGTTCCAACCGATAGCACCTATCATCATCATCCTCACCATGACTGAATAAATATCTGCGACTAGATGATACACCAAGATCACGCTGTGGTTCAGGATGACTGAAGGACATCCTAGGTGCATTGGTGTCATCAACCTCTGTTGAAATAGGTTGATTCGTCCTGCGACTAATTCCTGCCTTTGAGTATGCCTGTGAAGCTCCATAGAAGGGTCTAGATTTGAAGTTTGTTAATCATGTAAGCTACTTCTCATATCCTGAAGTCTTGACAATGGGAAAATAAATTGTCAACCTTGAGTATAAAACCATCTGATGTATTCATTTGATGGTGAGAAATTGTTGTACATAATTTTAGGACCCTAAACAATTCGTCTAGAACAATTCATCCAGTTTGATTATCGCGAATATCAACTCTGTGAACTTCATCAAGGTTCACAAGTGGTTGGGGGATTGCTTGTTGCATCCCAAACTAGCGTAAGACCCTATCTGGCTAGTGCCATTCCACAATCTGAAAACATATTAATGTTATGTTTGCTCTACATATGTGGCTATTTTGAAAGGCTTCTGATGTGAGGCATTCCATAATTTAACTGCAATATATGGCCTCAATAGAAACTATGAAAAAATTGACAAAAATTAATACTGATCATATGCAATAAGTTAGCTTAAAAATGCATGTGCTTAAGGTAAACTATTACAAAATTTACCCTGTTATGTCCCATGCGGTCCAATCATACTCTAATGTTTTCTACGTCCGTAGTTGTATGACTAAACTGCTTCGGATTGCATCATCTGTTCAAATATATATAAAATATGAATAACTCGCATACAATGCAAGTTCTCCAAGAATAAATATAACACTTATATTTATTACCTTAATGCAAGGGAATATACATAATTTTCTCTAACTATTGGGGCAAGAAATGGAAGCCGGTACCATGCCTATGACTGCAGCAGCATTAAACAGCTACCTATGTCATGTGTCGCCCCAATTGTTACATGGCAGAGTTTCCTATATAAGAACCTTAAACATGTGAAACCCTAACTATAGTTCCTCACTTCATTCAAATCTGCCAAAAGTGGAAGATATATCAAATGTACCCAATTTTTAGATTTATTGGGCTTTAACATTCCACCAATGATGCGTAAAATATATGCTCGAGTAACGGATTCTAATTGTCATTCAATTGCATGTTCATGGATATAACGAAACATTATTTTGATAGTTGAGCCCTGAATGAAGTTTTCGGGAGGGATCACACCTAACAATTCTTCGAATAAAGCCTCCCAGTGTAACAGACTCCCCCCTATTACAAACTTCCCATCAATTGGTAGACCAGTTGAAGTGCAACATCCTCTAGTGTGATTGTGCATTCACTACATGGAAAATGAAATGTATGCATCTCAGGCCTCCATCATTCAACCAACGCACATATTAGTCCTACCTCATATTGACAGCTGTTAACTAGGGCTACATGGTAAAATTCAGCTCTTCTTAAATAGTCTTCAATTAATGGATTTGGTGGTTTAAAATATAGTTTTCGTGATCGTGTTTTCAACCGAGTATCTTGTTAAAAAATTCATTAATTCATTACTTGTAAAATTTATAATTTATACTATTTTTTAATATATCATTAACAAAATTTATAATTTAGTACCTCAGATAATACCCATAATGATATATAATACTCTTGTAATCTCAGTAACAATGATGATGATGATGATGCCATTGAATTGATCAAAATTTTTCTTACAACAGAAATTTTCATTTAAATTCATCATTACCTATCCTAAAAACAAAAATTAAACTAAATTTTTACAAAAAAAATTCGCATACCTTTAAAATATTCAAATGCTTCAAAGTTAAATTCAACTTCTTCCTTGCAATCATGAAGTGAATAAATAATTAACTTGATTACAACAAAAATCACTTTAATCGTTACTAAATAATTTATATTTAATAATAAAAATTAACAAAACCCTAATATTTCAACCAAAAATACTAATACAATCAAACTAAATTGAATGATTTTAAGATGAATTATCTAAAAAATCAAACCTAAAAATTAAAATAAATATTACGTATAATTAATTATAGTCAAGATGAATGAACTCTTACAAATGAAAATAAAACATAATTACAAAAAGCTTTAACTCGATTATTTAACCTTTAATAATACCTTAACTTGATTATACTCTTTTCGTAGAAATTATTTTTTCATTTTATGAAATGAAATCAAATGAGGGAGCTTTTTTTATAGAGAGCTCCCTCTATCCCTCATCTGATGGAAAGGTCACGGGTAACAATACCTGTGACCTTAGAGGGATATGACAGAGGTCATATCCTTATGCAAAGACTACAAAAGCCTTAATTATAAGGGTCACGGGTATGTGACCCTTATAATTTAAGAAAAAACAAAAAAAAGATAATTGTGTTAGGAAATCGCCATATGTGATATGGCGATTTCCCAGCATAGTAGGAAATCACCTTATCACATGGCAAGTTCCCAACTAATTGTCCAATTTGTTTTACCCCATTTTGCAATTGGTGAGAAATTGACATTTCATTTGTCGATTTCTTACAACAAACTGAGAATTCACCTAATCAATTGGTGATTTCTCATCTAGAAGTTGAGATTCGGGTTGATTTAGATTCGCCTAACCTATAGTTGGGCAGGGTCAAACGGTTTGGGTTGGGTTATTTCAAATTTAGATTTTTTTTTTTTAGGTTCAGGCTGATTCAGGTTTGGGTTTATTCTAGTTCAAGTTCTTCTGGTTTTGGGCCAATTTGGGTTTGGGTCTATTCGGGTTTGGACCCATTAAGGTTTGGGTCTATTCAAGTTAGGGTATATTCAGGTTCGAGCCTATTCAGGTTCAGGTTGGGTTTGAGTTTGAGTATATTTTATTTCATTTTTATTTTATGTTAAATGTAATCTTTTTTTTTTTGTAATTTTAAATTCTAAGCCTTGGCTTGAATTTGGCCTAGTCCAGCCCAAAAAATACTTAGTTCAGTTCTATGGGTCTAGCTGCAGCCCAAAAAAAATTTGAATTCTAAGCTCAAGGTTGAATTTGGCCTGGCTGACCTAGTTAAGTACAAATCATTGTTCATAATATTAAAAAGTTATTTTTATATTAATATTTACATATTTTATAATTAAATTTAAATAAAAAATATATTATTTTATTAAAAAAATAATGTTTTGGGTCGAGCATGCTTGAAACTTAAAATTTAAGAACTAGGCCTGATTGTGCTAGGCCTATTGCGTTGGGTAGGCTGTTCGGCCGATGGGCAGGTCTAGTTGCTCTTTTAACACATAATTTTTTTTCATTTTTGATATAGTATTAGCAATTATGGCTTTCACTTTTTAATTTATCTTATTACTTTGTTATACTTTTATCATATTCTAATTATCATTACCTAAAATAATAATAATAAAATAAGAAAAATATTCAAAGAAGTATTCAAAATTTTACTACTAAAATAGGTTAACTGTCAATAGTTAATAAATTTAACTAATTAAATTTAAAAAATGTGATAAATAGATAATATAATTTATCGACAATATTTTCAAAGCTCATGACATGATTTACCTTATGATAAATTATTATTTTATTATATATAGACCTGCTCAAGAGTCGAGCTACCCACCTAATCAACACCTAACCAAAAAATTCAATCACTGTTGCATCCTTACACAGCCTACTAATAGCTAACTCACTTGGATTAATTTAGCTGAAGCATTCACATTTAATTTAACAAAACGAGAAGGACACTTCCATGCAATGTAAAGCTGTTGTCAACGGATAGGAGAGTTACAAACTACCCAATACTTCACATATTTTTTATGCTTTCCATAATTGGAATAACATTAAGAATAGTAGCATTAACCGGTTGTTAAAATCGATCTCAAAAGCCATTCTTTTACACCATTTCCAAATATGCCTGCAACTAAAACCAACAAATAAAGATTGTAGAATCAACTGAAAATTAACTTACTACGATTAAATAAGTAAAATTTCAACCAATCCAGTAAAGATAGAGAACTAAACTGATCCTAATAAAGACTAAGCAACCGCTTTGACTACAAGAACTAAGAATCATTAAAATCTGAAAGGACATTCAAAATATCTTCTAAATTAGAATTACATGTCAAACACCTAGAAGAAAAAGATGTTAGTATATCTTCTAATTCCAATTAGATTTATTGAGGCATATTTAGTTAATAATGCAAACTCATCACTTGATTAAGTGATATAAGGTTTTTCTTCATGTTAATATGATGATAGATTGTCATCTATTACTAATTAGATGAAGCTCAAGAGACACACATGGCCTTGCAAGGGATTGTAAGCATGTTACAATTATGAGATCCTATAAAAATGAAATATATGTTTCCAAATATAGTTCCTAGTCAATTGTATCACTAATACGAAGCATTGGCAATGCTCAAAGGCTATTGTATGCTAAGCTATCTTGATTGAAAAAGCATATAACCATGTTTCATATGTTAGGATACTTGTTTAATCGCATATAAGTGCTTGCTAAAGAACAAGTTCTCTAAACTTGATATGCTGTCAGAACTCTATTTGATATTATCAATGAAGTGTCTGTAGAATGAAACTACACTGAAAAATGAGAATGTGACATGGCACAGGCCACTTTGGTTTAACTATGATACCCCCAAAGTAGTACCTATTAGCTTGGATGGAAGTAATTGACAGACTCCCAACCACGGAAAGGCTAATTTCTTGAGAAATGGTAGTGAAGGAAGAATGCCTTATCTGTAGGTGTCACAATGTGGTTGGGACACAAATCCTAACCCACTAGATTTAAAAGCAGGTGAATCCCTCGTTTCCATATATATATATATGTTTTCATGTTTAGTGATCGAGTCGTTAAAGTGGATCCGCTCACCCGAATTAATCTTAAATATTCTTTATGAAATGATCATTTGTTTTGGAGTTGCCACCAATCTATTTTGGCTAGGTAAGATTGGTCACCTATGGGAGTCTATCTTTTAAGGGTTACAAAGCCCTTAAAAATGAACTCCAAGGCCCATATTAACCGGAGACCATGTGAAAGGGTTTTGAGTCACTTATAATCATGAATAAGGGTCAATCCCTTTTATGACATTCGAAAATTGGTACATTTAATTACATGTTAATTTAAATCTCAAGTTTTATTTTATTTCCATATTTGGTGTTTAATTATAATTCATATATTTCAAAATTTTTCTAATCTAAATTTATTATTCAGTTTGAAAAAAATTATGTTTTTTAATATTTTTAAACCCAAAATGTCATTTATAACCTATCAGATGAAGCTGGAGATATATGAAGTTTTATTTCATGAAATTCAAAAAATCTCAATTTTACTCGTTTTGGAAAAGGTATCTTGTTATTAAAATAATTTGTCAAACCACTCCCATATGCTAAGGGACATCACATGTACCACTTTAATTCGAAAACATTGCCTTGATTTTTGGAAAACTTTGATTTAACTAAAAAAAATATAAATAAAATAAGAAGAATTGATCTAAGATTAGGACCTAATGAAAGAGACAGAGATATCCTCTAAAGTGCACCTTCGACATGGAAGTATTCGATTGACCCTAATAGACTTGATTGTAAGGTAAATGTGGACACTTTATTTCATTTGGACTAACATCTAAAGTGTTGTAGGTCATTATTCAAGGCGTTATCGAGACCATTTGAAAGAGCATGGATTAATGCCACATCATTCCTAGCTAAAGTAAGGTGTTCAAAAAGCCAAAGGTATGTAAAATTAACATTTTTGCATGTATGTGTTGATGCATGGTCTTCATGTATTGATACAGGGCAGGTTGTATCAACATTAAAGGTCCATGTATTGATACATTTGCTTCATGTTTTGATACGCGGGCATATTGCATCGATACGAAGTATAGCAATAGTGAAATCATAATTTTTGGCCCAAACATAGTGATACATAAGTAAATATATTGATATATTTAAAGAATGTATCAATACATGCTCCAATGTATCGATACATTTTGGAAAAAAAAATTGCCTACGTATTGATACATTCTTCAATGTTTCGATACACTTAGGCAAAATAGCCTAGTTATGGCATTTTTCAGCTTTTGCACTATTGCTCCAAAATTTTAATGTAGCCACTTATTTGGCACCAAAAATCATCCAAATGCATACCAGGCCTGAGTATTGGACTAAATGATTATACCAATTGAATTTTTGAAGTTCAAATAGCCATGACATAGGACAATTTCGTGACTTAATTCATATTGTTAAGGGGTAGTCTTGATTTTTCTTAGGGTTCAACTACATAAAATGGCATGGATCTGCTGTTTTTGCTAACCAAACCAATGAATTTAAGTGACAACTGAACATAATACCTTGCCTTCATATGCGTTACATGCACCAAAGTCTGAAAATGCCTGTGCTTTACGCATTTTATCCTCACTATTCATATGTCCTTATACGGGAATATTGGCTTTAGCTGAGAGAGGATTCCACATTGAGTTTTTACATTATCTTTACACATATACCATCCATTTTTAACCTCAAAACATTCATTTTCATGGCCGTTCATATCAACCATAAAAAATATCTTGAAAACATTTTAAAGCCATTTTGCTTACTTTTCTTTTTGCCAACTATAGCAAGTAAGTAAAATCTAAAAAGGCAATATCTTTCTTTAGAAAATGCTCATATTTGGAAGAAAAGTTAAGGAAAGTTGCTAGAACTTCTCGAAAAGTCAGGATTCCAAGCTTGTTGTTATATTATCTCAACTCATCTCTTTATTTTTGTTACTTTTTCATATTCTACATCATGCTAGTGACCTCATCATGCAGCCATGACTTCCGTGCATTTTCTTTGATGTCTTGTTCATAAGTTTATGATTTTGTCATGCATGCCTAAAAATCATGTCTTTATACTATCATGAAATTTCTAGTGCATATTAATGTCATGAAAACATTTTGGTCCATGCTTATATCATGTTCTGTGCCTCCATAAATGGTATATACATGCATTTTTCTTACCTAAAAATCATGTATTTATGCTGTTATGAAATTTTCAACACATGTTCATGTCATGAAAGTATTTTCCTCCATGCTCATATCACTATTTCATGTCTGCATAAAATACATTTTAGTATGTTCATGCATCACCTCAATGTTTTTCTTACATTTTTATCATATTTCTTTAATAAAAATCGTATCTTGTTGATGTTCTAGCATGTTTTTACCATTTGATGCCATGTTTAAATGTTCCACCTGATTAAAAATGCTTGCTTGTTGTCTTATTCTTCTGTCAAAATATGTTTTTTCAAAACCCCTAAGTTAAGTCCATGTCAACTTTAATAAATAGAGATTAACATGGACTTAATGTTTTTTATCATTTGGTTATCCAATCTTGGGAAAAAATCTAGCTTTCCATGTTTGGCTTTAAAGTTAAATGAGGTCAAAAGTTTTGATCTAAAAAAAATTGTCTTTTAAATTTTTCTGAAGTTGTTTGTGCCTTAATTTCATGTCTAGAGTCTTTTTCTTGTTACATGGTTAGCAAGTTGTTTCATTATCCCAAATTACTCCAAGATTGTGCAAATGAGATACTGAAGCCATTGTCATTGACCCCTTTTATCACAAGTATTCGAATATCCATAACCTAATTCTATCTCTAGGAAATTCGAAAATCAAAAAGCCCATTATTTTACCATTGGTAGCCCTATGACCCTGACTTGAAAAATCATTTTTGAAACTTAGAAAATTTTATGGAATTTTTGACATTTTCCTAAAAAGGTATCGAATTACCTTTCCAATGCTATTTTATTTGCCCTTAGATCATTCTAGATAAGATAGTTACAATTTTTGAACAATTGCTCTTTGGAGCCCCTAGAATCATTGATTTATAGTCTATTTGGCCATTTCAGCCATCAGAAGATTTTCCTAGAGTTTTTAAATTTTTTTCTAAAAATTTTGTGAAATTCACCTTCCAAAAAGGTATCATTTATGATTGAATGATTTTGAATAAGTCGAAAATGATTTTTCATTGCACTTTTTCCCTTCACATGCCGTCAATGTCGAATTAGACCTAACTTTAAAAATTATTTCCTTTAGGAAAACGATTTTCTAGGATTTTTGGAACGTTTTTATATTAACCCTCATCGAGTCACCTTTCCAATGATACTTCACTCGGCTCCTAGAACCTTTGGATTAGTCCAAAATAAAATCAAAAAGAGTGGAAACATGATGTTGTCTCCTAATTTTAGCATTTATCAAAATTAATCAATTTTTTTGAATTTCCCCTCCAAGGCATTTGAATGACTCGAGACGAGTCCAGTTAATCCCCATTAAGCCTAAAAACTTGTGTCAACCCCTCTTAGGCTTGGATCAAGGCATAAGGATTTTTTTTTTAATTTTATCATTCCTATTTTTATTAATTCCCACCTTTTCAGTAAAAAAACATCTATTTTTCCAAGAAATGCCAAAAGTGTCATTTTTGTCAAGAAATCATCAAATCTTTGTCAATTTAAGTCTTTTAATCTCATTTTTTCAAAAATCCTCAAAAATCAAATTTTTTCTCCTTCAAATTTCTCTGAAATTTTAAAAACCAAACTCGATTTTCATACCTCAATCAATAAATCGAAATGCATCCAAAAAATTGCTAACTTGGTTATTTTTAAATAACCGATGACAATTATAAGATGCATTTCGATCAACCTTCTCTTTTATTTTTTTTGTGTGATTTATTTTATGCAATATCTTATCTTTCTCATGCCTCACTAACAAGTTTCCTTTCTTGGTGTCTATCTTGCATTCATATTTCCAAATTGTTTTTGAAAAATCCCAAAGGTGATATTTTGTGTCAGTGTCTCTCTAGCGCTAGATATAGAACATCCAATTTTCAAAATTAAATCTAGAGATTTTTTTTTACTTAAAAATCTTAATGTTTTCTATCTCTTCGTGATGCATATGGGATTAATATTTTTCATAAAACTCAAATTTATTACTTTGTACAAATTCATGTGTAGAAGAGGATTATATCAAAATCATGACAAGTCAAAACTAAGAAAATCAAAACCAATATAGGAGATAACTAGAAAGGAATAATTTCGGGCATTGTAAGGATGTTAATCATTCCTTGCATGTAACCAACTCCAAACCTAACTTTCGAATCTTTGGACCATGAAGACCTTAAAAGTGATTTTTCAAGTTTTATTACTCGGAATGCCAATTTTAGTAGGCATCCAATCAACTTTATCCCAAATGATTGGCAGTGACTCTAATTATTGGCCACTTCATGATGGCCATTTAATACTGGGTAGACAAGTTATTCGTTCAACGGTCTCTTACCATGATCAAAAGCTAAGAATCCATACTTTCTCACTTTCATTGCTTCTAAAAGAAAGAGTCTCAGTTAAGAGGATCATCAAGAATTTTATCATTTCCCCTCACACATTAAGTCATACGTGCCATCCAAGCAATCAGAGGTGTGTTACAACTTGGTGACTCCACTGGGACAAATAAGAGATTTAGGCTTATAACTAGCTATGTCTTACTTAATTCTCGGTTCCCTCCATCTTCGACCATTATTTAACTATAATCCCCTTTTATGTTTGTCTACTAATCTTTTGGTTGTCATGATTTTTATCTTGTGATTACAAGGGCTATCTTGTTCCCAAATAGATGTTCATCAATTTAGTAAGTTTAATTATGAGATGTACACTAAAGGTTTGATTGTTTCCTCAGCACACGCTATATGCCTGCATTTTCATTAGGCTCTTACCAAACCTAATGGTCAGAGATTAGGGTCTTAAAATATTATGAGGAAGTGAGTTATCCACCTTTATGTGTAACGTTCAGCATAGGCATAGCAAGAACTTTGAAGATGTACATTACTTATGACTTTCGTGAGTAATCCTCCACATTTGCATAGGGAAGTGCATTCATTGAATCAAACTTGTTCCACCAAGCCTACAATGGGCCTAGGATTAGGATGCCTTGGCTGTCCTTATTGAATGAAAGAGTGATTCGGATACTGATTTAGACATCACCTTAAATCTCACATAATGAGCTTTATGAGCTAAACCATGTCAAATCATATCGAGATATTGCTAGAATGAACCAGATAATAAGAATACTCAAGGAAACACTTCTTACCTTTGCTCCTATTACTGTAGATATATAGGCAATAATGAACAAACTTGTCACCTACGTTTGTCATTTCATGCCTTAAGAGACATCTCATGTCTCACTTTTTTATTGGAGAATGCTATTATGTTGTTCGATCGATAGCTAACCTTTGTCAATAATGAAGTGATGACAAATGAATGCCATCATTCATGAAGCCCTATACCACTCTAAAGAGGGTCATATCCAACCTAAATAAACTATTAATGACTTAACATGTACCTACCTTTGGATGGTCATTAACGAACATCACTATCTAGCTAATTAGTTTTGTCCCTAAGAGATACCTTATCATTTTAGTAAAGGTAAAATTTCACCCAGACATTCTATTACAATGTATTTAGCTTGTCCCCAATAGGTATCTTATCATCTTAGTAAATATGTTGTATTTATTTTTTTAGTGTGTGTTTAGCTTGTCATGATGCTTGTAGTCATCATGTTTGCCCCTGAGCATCAAAACACCCATTATCGAGGCAATCTCTATGATTTATTTTGATTCCATTCTTTTGTTAGTTATTCTTGTCCATATTATTTGGTATTATCATTAACCTATTCCCATTTTTTTATTATTGCATGCATTATATCATTATAATCATTTTTAAGAGATAATTAGTTGAAAGTTCAGTGTTTAACAAGAGGTATCTATCATGGAACAACAGCCAACTTTGGTTCTTTGGTCTTTTGAAGAAGTCAAAGAATGGTCAGAGTGTCGATAATGTGAATAAGGGGGTGTTCTCAACAACACATTAAAGGGTCAAGGTACGGTACCATCAGAATTATTAGAAATATTTAAAGCATATTTGGGCTGGTTGGAATAACACCGAGAAAGAGTTATTAGAAAAGATATGGGACACAGCCTTTTTGATACAATCCAAATGGATTACAATCTATTGCAAGCAGCAATGCAATTTTGGATTTCAATCATAGCCACATAGCATATCCTCCTAATTTTGTCTAGGCTCTTTCCCTAGTAATCTTAAAAAAATTGAAACTCATAATTAGGTAATTTTCCTTGTGGGGGTTGACTTTTTTAGGTGGACTAAGTGTTTTCAAGAACTATTTGATCATATTTAAATTATCGATTGTGCATGTGACAGAAAAATCACCATTTCGGGGTTATAGAGAATAAAACTCGGATGGAAAAGACAAATGTCAAGTTAAAAATTAATATTTAAATTTATTGTTTTGAAATTTTGAAAGTCACTTTTGCATATAATATCATGGAAAAATTTTTTATTTTTAAAAATTTTTTGAGATTTTTTCATAAAATTTTAGGAGTTAACTATCATATATTTTTACTGATAACTATGTAGTATTTATGCCAATACTCGCTCTAAAAAATAAAAAAATATTTAAGAAAAAATTTTTATTATCATTTCTACCACGAAGTGCCAATTTGTCAAATTTAGTCATTAAATTTGAATTTTCACAATGTTGCAAGTGTTTGAATAATGTGTTGAATTCAATTCATTTTCATAAATGTAAACAAACTTTTGGAATTTTCTCTATTCTAAAATATGAACTTTTCTTACCTGTAAAATTTTTTAGAATTTAGAATTTTAAATATTTTTACTTATTTCAATAAAATATTTTGGATATAGCTTTTTGAAATTTCAATTCATTTTTATTAAATATCAATTTTCTTCTGTAAGGGCTTTTGTAAATTTTTACAAGTATGAGACTTTTAATTGCCTTTTACTTGTATATATATTTTTTGAAAAAATTTCTTTTAAAATTTTTATATGAAAACTTTATTAATTTAATTTTATTTTTTTAATAGGCCAAAACTTATTTCTTTCATTTTATGGCCTTCAAACCCGTTAATTTTCTTAATAGGCCAAAAAGCCTATTTTATTTTCTACAAGCCCAACAAGCTTACCAAGCCTATTTGATTTTCCCAACAAGCCCAACAATTTTACCAAAGCCCATTAGGGATTTCCAACATTTTCAATAAGCCCATTTGGATATTTTGACAAGTCCACCAAACTTATTTTAATTTTTACAACAAAGCCTAATAATTTTTCTCCCTCCAAAATTTTATGAATTCTTTTAGGCCAAAACTTTTCATATAAATGTTTAATTAGGTTTCTCACATGATTAAATTCATAATTAAATTTATCATGAGAAAATTTATTTTCTTGAATTCATAACTTTTAATTTCTTACAATTTAATTCCTCCACTTTAATTTTTTATAAACTTTGCAATTATAATTTTATTTATTCATGCATTTTCATAAATTTGTGCATATTTATTTTAATTTCAGAATCTGATAATTTGGTTATATGATAATTAATTTAATTAGGATTTTATCATTTACAGTTAATATTTTCTAAATTATGATAAAGCCTAATATTAGGCTCCATGACTCACCACGGTGAATCACACATAGAGACAAAATTTATTAATTAATTCTTATCATAAATGAAAAAAAAAAAATCTAGAAATGATATAATTAGCTAAAAAATCATGAATACAAAATAATAAGAAATGGCTAGAAGCCATTCAGCGAAGAGGAAAAATAATCCTTTTGTGTGAATTCCTCAATTGTTCAAAATAAGGGTAATGTTCTATAAGCAAAAAGTCACTAAAAAATACCAAAATTTCTTAAGTTTTCAAGCTCTTTAAGGTAGTTTCTCTTATAAAAGTCTTAAATTTTGTTCATTTAATGCATACTTCTTCCTTTTAGTAAGCTTATTGATTACTTGTGCTCATGGATTTTGATCCATGTTTCAAGGCCAATTGTGAAGGCTATGATCAAAGTTTTCTAATATAAGTGTTAAATTCGATTTTTGTTAGAAATAATATGATTTTCATCATGAAAATACACGATTATTGTGATATTGTGCATAAAATGTTACGCTATTTGCCTTACCATTTTCATTTTGATTTATGTTGATATGTTCATTATTCATCACAATTTCTTGCATATTTAAGCTTGGAAAAATTTAGGACATGTATTTATTTTGATATTTATAAAATTATGTGTGAAAAAATTGTTTTTGGTTGTTGTAAATGTTGGCCGAAAATCATCATGGCCCTCGGATGATTTTTTATGCTTGATTTTTTGTTGTTTTGGACTATTTTATTATGCTTGAAACTTGCAGGGGCCTAAAAATAATTTACCAAAAATTTTAAGGCCTTAGGAATGTATTTCCCAAATTGGCCGAACCATATATGGGTTTATTTGTGAAGTTTTTAGTATTTTTAGGCTATTTTGTAATTATAAAAAGTCTTAAGGACTAAATTGCAAAAATAAAAAAAATTAATTCAAGTCCTTCCATGACTGGTCGAATGCTTCATGGACTTTTGAGGGTGTTTTTCATGCATTTCAAACATGTTTAAATCCATTTCATACATTTTTAACCTTTTAAGGGTTTTTTTTATGTAACTTTACAAAGTTTAAGGATTTATTTGTAACAATGAAAAAATTGTTCTAAGGCCAAAAGTACTTGGCCGAATCTTCCTTGTTATTTTTAGAATGTTTTCCATATTGATTGTGATGTGTTTGATATTTGATATTGTATTTTATTTCATATAGAGGCCATTTGGTAAAATTAGAAAAGTCTAAAGACTATTTAGTAAAGCTTTGCATTTTAGGCCTAAAATAGTAAATTTTCATGTCAAATTATCCATTTAGGGTATTTCATTCATTTTAGACCATTATGTGGACTAAAATGTAATTTTAAAAATTTAAGGATTTATTAACAATTTTTGCATTTTAGGTTAATTTTGATATCTAAGTTACTCATCAAAGGCAGTTATCATTTCATATTATTATTGAGTCCTTTAGGGGTACTAGAATGCTTCTATGTCAAAGGTACACCTTAGTGATATTTTGGTAATTTACCTTAAAATCGAATCTTTTATAATCACCAGTATACTTTTATGTCAAAGGTGGATAATAAGGATAGGTTTATCTTTTTATGAAGTTATCAAATCCTTTAGAGTTATTGAGATATTTTAATGTGGAAGGTAAACCTTAGGGACATTTTAGTAATATACATTAGAACCAAGTCCTATATGATCACTAGGGTACTTATATGTCGAAGGTGCACAGTAAGAATAGGTTCATTCTTTTATGATATTTAGTCCTTTGGGTTACTGGAATATTTTCATGTCAAGGGTATACCTTAAGGACATTTCAGTAGTTTACTTTAAAATCGAACCTTTTAAAGTCACTAGTGTACTCTCACGTTGAAGGTGTACTTTAAAGGACATTTTTGCCTCTTTAACCAAACCAGAGTTTTTAGAGTCTAATTTTTATTTTTTCATTGAAATTGGCTCCTAGGATAAATTTTCATTGTTTTCATAAAAGTGGAAGTTTTAAAATCAAGGTAATGTTTTTGAGTTAAATTAATATGCAAAATTTCTCCCAATATATTGAAAGCTTTCAGAGATTATTTTAATAATGAGATATTATTTTAAAAATGAGAAAATCAAGATTTTTATGAATTTTGGGAAAACAAAACCTTTCGTATTCCTTTGACCCTCTGGTGGGTTACAAAAAATATTTTGAGTTTTAATACCTTTTATATTCCTTCAGCTCTTTGATGGGGTGCAAAAAAGATGACAATAAAGCCTTTTGTATTCCTCCGATCCTTTAGTAGAGCGCGAAAGATATTTTGATTTTCAAAAATATTAAAAACCTTATTTTCTCATACGAAATAATAAACTTAGAATTTGGAAAATTTTAGATATGGGAATTATAATTAAACATCAAATATTGAAACCAAATAAATATCAAAATTTAAGTTAACATGTAATCAATAAGGTATCGGTTACCTGGCATCATGAAAGGGATTAATCCTTACTTGTGATTGTAACCAACTCTTGGACCTTTTCAAGTAATATCTTTTATTATCATAGATCTCAGAGTTTGTTTTCACTCTTGAAATACAAACTTTGATAGGTAACCAATCTCACCTAGTCAAAATAGATTGGTGGTGACTCTAGAATAAATGGTTGTTTCGTAACAACCATTTAAGGTTAAGTCAAGTGAGCGATTCATCTCGAAAATTTGATTCCCAAAAATAAGAAAAAATAATAATGATATAGCCTCTAGAAATAAAATAATAATGATATATAGATATATATTGCTGATCAGGATTCGTATTCAGGCCATTTTGTAACACACGCAGTAGAGTCAACAGGAATATCACCATCCCACTCGAGATAGGCCCATGCACTTATGAAGTTGATTTTCAAGTAATGGACATTACTTTCTCATACAATTGCCTATTAGAAAGCCTATGGATACATTCAGCTACGGCAGCACCATCGTTTTTGCATCAAAAACTGAAGTTTATGATTGATAAAAAAATTGTCGATATCAAGGCTAAAAAGGAGATAATGGCTGCCATATCTGATGCCACTGACATTTACTTGAATAAAGATGCCTTTAAGCCATCAATAGTTGAGCCTTGATTATCAAGGAACACTCGCATGGGTTTAAAGTTGACTGTTATAAAGGTTACTAGGCTGGAAAAGAGCTTGATAAATGGCAGCAAGTTATAGCCTTAGTTATAAGAGTTGTCAGCCAGATCAACAAGAAAATGTTGGGATTCAAGCCCAGTTTGCACTATTAGAAACAATAGTGTTATAAATTGCCCTAAAGCGCGCATAACTTAAACATATATCGAAAATGACAAAATTCTTAAGGACAAAGTGTCTTCTTTATTAACATTCTTTCCTATTGATGTGTCGGCAGAGAGAAAGTATGAATTCTTAATTCTTGATTAGGGGAGATCATTGGAGGAATCGCTCGTTTAACTAGTCTTAAATGATTATCATGAAATGGCCGACATTTAGAGTTGCCACCAACCATTTAGGCTAGGCATGGTTGGATGCCTATTGAAACTAATATTCCATGTTACAAAACTCAAAAATTGATTCCAAGGTTAGCTGATCCAGAGATTTATCGGTTGAGTTTAGAAGTCAGTTATGCATAGGGAAGGATAAACACCCCTACGATGCCTAAAATCGGTAGCATCTAGTCATGTCTTATATTGATTTCAATTCTTTTGGTTTCGGCTTGTCATTGTTTTCGTATAATCCTTTTTTATGCATGAATTTGTGTAAGATAATAAATTTAACTTCTAAGAAAAATTTTAATCCTATATACATCCTGAAGAGATGGGAAACACGAAAATTTTTTTACTAAAAATTATATCTAGATTTAATTTTGAAAATTGGATATTTCCTGTCAAGCACTTACGGGATACCAACATAAAAAATTGCCTTTTTGATTTTTGAAAATGATTAGAAAATATGAATGCAATAAGGACACCAAAAAAGAAAACGTGTTAGTAAGGCATAAGTAGAATAAGATAATATTACATAAAATAAATCACCAAAAAAAACAAAAAGGGTTGATCAGAATGTTTCTCATAATTGTCATCAGTTATTTAGAAATAACTAAATCAACAATCCTTGAGACGTGTTTGGATTCATAAGTTGATTAAGGCATGAAAGCTAGGTTTGGTTTTTAAAAAATTCAGAGAAATTGAAGAAAGAGAAAATTTGATTTTTAACGATTTTTTAAGGGATGAGAATAAGACTAAAATAGACATAGGTTTGATTAATTTTTTGACAAAGATATTTTTGATAGTTTTTGATAAAATTGGTGATTTTTTAATTAAAAGTGGGAAGTGATGAAAATCAAAAATATAAAATTTGAAAAAAATACTTGTGCCTTCATCCGAGCCTAAGGAGGTTGGCATGTGTTTTCAAACTCTTTGTGGGTTGATTGTACTCACCTAGAGGCATTCTAACACCTTGGAGAAGGAATTTAGGGAATCCATTAATTTTGATAAATGTTAAAAGCAAGGAACAACATCATGCTACCTTTCTTTCTAATTTTACTCTAGATTAGTCTGAAGGTTCTAGGAGCCAAGCAAGGTACCATTAGAAGAAAAACTCGATGAGATTAAATTTTGAACTTGGATCTAATTTGACAACAATGACATTATAGAGGGAATGGTGCAGCAAATTTTGGAAAAATCATTATGGATTCATGTAGAATCATTAAATCACAAATGATACCTTTGCAGAAAAAAAATTTTATAAAATTTTTATTAAAAATATTTTAAAAATCAAGAAAAATCATCTGGTAGGCTGAAACAGCCTAAAAGAATGTGGATAATTGACTTCAAGGGTTCCAAATAGCAATGTTTGAAATATCATAACTCCCATATCCTAGAGTGATATGAGGGCAAATGAGATATTATTGGAGAGATAATTTGATGCCCTTTAAGGGAAAAATACCATAAATTTCCAAAAAAGTCATTTAAGTTTAAAAATGATTTTTCAAGTTAAGGCCATCATGTTGTTAGTGCCAAATAGAGGACTTTTGGGTTTTAGGTTTCCTAAAGCTAGACTCGGTTTGTAAACATTAAAATATCCATGATAAAGGGGTCAGTGATAGTGGCTTCACAAGCTCATTTGCCTAGTCTCAGAGTAGCTTGGGATGATCAAACTGTCTATTATCACAAGCAAGAGTCAATAGACATGAGATTAAGGCACAAACAACTTGAGAAAATTTTAGAGATGTTTTGTTTTAAGGATTAAAATATTAGGCCTCATTCAACTTTGAATCCACACACGAAGAGCTTAATAATTTTTGCAAGTTTGGATGACCAAATAATAGAAAAACTTTAAATCATGTTAATCTCAATTTTCAAGTTAACATAAACTTAACTTTAGGGGTTTTGAAAATAGATTTTTGATGAACATGTAATGAACTAAAATGACATCCATGACAATAAACATACATAATATGCTTAATCAAACTAATATGACATTTATACATGAAAATGATGATAAGAATGCAAGGAAATGAACTGGAAGGAGCGTAGATATGTTGACTTCATGAATGACATCAAAAATCATGACGTAGAAAGTGACATAGGCATATTTAGACAAGAAAAAGCATGCTGAAATTTTAAAGACAACACTGAAACAGGATTTCAATATAAACATAGTCATCATAAGAAATCATATGAAGGGACCACCAAAGCATCAAAAATCCTAATGCCACCACAACCAAGGCCATAATAATGCATGGATATCCTAGGATAAGGCCATGGCTTTCATAAAAAGGCTCATTAAGATGAGATGATGAAATAAAGAAAGAAAATAAATAAAGAAGAGATAGAAAGTATACCAACAAGCTTCAAAACCTTGCCTTTGTTGTCAAGCAAAAAATGTTTCACATTTTTAGTTCACTTTATTCCCTTCCTTTGCCATAGATTAAAAAAAGAAGGTCGCCAAGGATGAGTTTAGCACTTTTACTATCAATGATGAGGGATTTAGTGACAAGAAAGAGTGAAATAAAAGGTTTTAGGAGAGTTTTTAAGGGCTGTTTGAAGGAGCTATAGGAATAAAGAGCATGTAAAAACAATTTTTCATCTCTTTGACCGAGCTCAAAATATTTAATATATAGCAAACATTTCAATCATCCAAAAGCCTAAGAAAATGGGATATTTAGGACATTTTTCATGTACAATTTGATGATCATTGTACCATGGGTTTAGCTTTCAATATTTCATTAGCTGTTGTACTGTTATTGCAGCCAAAAAATATCATGCATAGGTTAAAATAACTAAGTGATTTCTGGCTTACCTTTCATTAAATAAAGTTACAACATAAAATTTCCTTATCCCACGCTTAATAGACCTCTAAAAAATGTGACAACCTAATCTTTAAGGCCAAAAATAAAATCCATATGACTTTCATGAAATTTAGTCTTATATTTTTGGAGCCATAATCATGGCCAAATTTGTGTTTTAGTGTGATGGGCCAAATGGATGAAAAATACCATGAACTAGGCAAAATACATAGGATGTATCGATATATTGCCCAATGTATTGATATATTTGGCAATTTTACGAGATGTATTGATACATTTCATGTTTATATCGATGCATTCACTTATATATCGATATATTTGGCAAAAAAATTATGGATTTTGCTATGACATGATATTGTATCAATACAATTGGCAAATGTATTGATGCATTGAACAAGTATCGATACATTACCTTTTGCATCGAAATAATCTATGGAATTTTGAATTTTGATAGCGTAAAGGCCCTATATTAATACATAACGGCTATGTGTTGACACAGACATGCAAAAATATGAACTTTTTGTACCTTTGGCTTTCTGAACAACCTTTTTAGCTAGGAATGATACAAGACCAATCATGTTTGTCCGAATGGCTTTGACGATGCCTTGGATAATGATCTTTGATGCCTCAAATGTTGGCTTGGACAAAATAAGGTGTCAATAGTTGCCCCTCTTTAGCTATTGCTGAGTATCAAGAACAAGGCAAAGATCAATAGACATCATTTTGCTTGGGGCATACTTGACGCTTTCTCTTGTGCCTATTATGAAAAAACCTAAAGTAATATCACGCTAGGATAAAAACAATATTTGGGTAACGATTTTGATTTTTGTAAGAAAGTAAAGTTTAATTTTTTATACATATTATTATTATTATTATTATTATTAAAGACCTAAATTATGATCTTAGAATCAACCTATTCTTCGGTTTGACTTAAAAACTGACAAAGGGAGAAAAAGGCTAGAACTAAACCTGCCAACATTACTGGATTTAGTTTTATGATAAACTTTCTTGACTAAAGGACAACTAGCTAGGCTAAACTTACTAGCCTTATTAGGTTTAATCTTCTTGACACGGAGCAATTAGCCAGATCGACCTACCAACATCACTGGGCTTAACTTTTTTAACATGGACCAATTAGCCGAGTCTAGCCTACCAACATCATTGGGCTCGACTTTATTGGTATAGGCCAATTAGTCAGGTTTAGCCTATTAGCATTGCTGGGCTTGATTTTTTGACATGGGCCAATTAATCGGGTTTAGCCTATTAGCTTTATTAGGCTTGAATTTTGACATAGCTAATTAGCCAAGTCTAGCCTACCAACATCATTGGGCTTGACTTTTGACATGGGCTAATTATTCGAGTCTAGCCTATTGGTATCATTGGGCTTGACTTTTGACATAGGCCAATTAGCTAGGTTTAGCTTACCAATATCATTGGGCTTGAGTTTCTTGACATAAGCCAATTAGACGGGTACGTCATTAGGCTTAGCTTTTTAAACATGGGCTAATTAGCCAGGTTTAGGCTATCAATGACATTAGGCTTGACTTTTTTGACATGAGCCAATTAACTAGATCTAGCCTGCTAGTGTTATTGAGCTTGACTTTCTTGGCATGGGTAGCCAGAGCTAGCCTAATGGCATCACTAGTCTTTTTCTTTTGACAATGAACCAATTAGCCAAATTTGACCTATCAACACCATTGGGCTTTGACTTTTGATGATGGGCCAATTAGTTGGATTTGACCTATTAGCACCACTGGACTTTGACTTTTGATAACATATTTGCAACCCAGCAACTTATTTCCCTTTTTGGCAATTCCGTGATCTTCTAGGTTTTGTTTTTCTCCAATCCATCCATTTCTTTTAACATGGTTTTCTTTCATTCTTCTTGAGATAACACCTTAGATTGACTCTTAAGAACAAAGATAGTGTTTAAATTGTTAACTTTGAATTTGGTTTTGATATAATAAACAACTTAAGCTAAATTAATTTATACTTAACTTGGTATTTGTGTTAAAATTGAAAAACATTTTGAAAAGTACTAAGTTTGTATTTTCTCAATAATATATGTTCCAAAATGTATATGTATACTTAGAATATTCTTGAGATATATTTAAGTTAATATCAAGTTAAGAAAAATCATTTTACAAAGGATTTGAAGGTATGTATTGACACAATGTAAGGATTTTGAAGGTATGTATTGACACAATGCACAAATATATCGATACTTTGCTTAAAACCCTCATTTGTATCAATATTTTTAAGCATGTATCGATACATTGCAGTGAGTATCAATACTCACCCCATATGTATCAATACAATGCTTGGTAGTAATGAAGGTTTGCTAAAATCCTCGAATGTATCGATATAGGTGTGTCTGTATTGATATAGCTTGGTAGGTATCGATAATCAGCCCTCCATATCGATACAACAAGTTGTAACGGTCACTTTTTTTATTCTTGTATCGATACCATTGGTATTGTATCGATAGTATAGCATGGGTCTGAATGTAAACAAGCATTTATGAAGACTACAACAGCTCTCCAACCACCACATTAAATGCTTAATGTCTATAAATCATTTTCAAGCTATAAATAGAGGTTTCCAACAGCTGAAGAAGCAAGAGAGACAAAAGATCAATCAAGCATTGAACAACAAAAGCTCAAAAGTCTCCAAATTCTTCATTTTTACTTGCATCAAATTTATACTCTTCCAAGTCTATTTGTATTTGATTCACCTTGTACTTAAATTCCTACAAACATCCACCTACTAGAGATTCAATTTGTTTGAAAAATACCTCATTCATTTCACAAAAGGGGTTGTGTGAAAGTGAGTGAAAATATTTAAGAATTTAGGGTAAAATTTTCAAAGGGATTGAAAAGTTCTATCTAAGCCTTAAAAGATAGAGGTGTAAGGTTATACCTTAGCCTTAAAGGTAAATAATTTGATTAGTGAATTATGGGAATCACCTTGGTAAGAAAGTACCAAAAAAAGAGGACATAGGTGCCAAGTTCAAGGATCAAACCTTTATACATTGATTGTTTATTTTTCTTACCCTTAACTCCTTTTTAATTTACTTTAAATTCATCAAGTTTTTATAGAACCAATTCACCCCCTCATGGTTTAATATTTTCTTTGAGCTAACAATTGGTATCAGAGCTTTGGTCTCTATTATAGGTTTCACAACCTTGAGAAAAAATCCTTGATATCTCAAAAATGGAGAATGCAAACATCATGCTTAAAGCCTCAAGAAACTCACAAAAGTTAAAAAGTAAAGATGAAGTTTGTCTCATGGCATTTGCAATAAATGCAAATGCTATGTGACTTGAAGGCTATTCCATCATAAGACCCCTACTCTTGGTGAGAACTACTTATAGTGAAAGATAAGGATGAGGCTTTTTATCTAAGTAAACGATTATAAAGTATAAAAGATCATTGTCAATGGATCGCTCATCCCTAAAAAAAGAATTGGACATTGTGTTATGCCAAAGGAAGAAGATGAATGTGATGAACAAGACAGCAAAATGGCACAATTAAATGCCAAGGCCATGCATACACTATTTTGTGCTCTTGGTCCAAGTGAGTACAATAGAGTCTCACTATGTAACAATGCCAAGCAAGTGTGGGACAAGTTAGCAACCACACATGAAGGAACAAATCAAGTCAAGGAATCCAAATTAAGCATGCTTACACTTAACTATGAATTGTTCAAGATAAAGGTGGATAAAACCATCACAGAAATGTCGAATAGGTTCACGGATATTATTAATGGGTTGAAGGCATTTAGAAAGACCTATCCAAATATAGAGATGGTGAAGAAGCTACTCAATAGCCTTTTCAAGTCTTGGGAAGCAAAAGTGACAGCAATTAAAGAATCCAAAAATCCCAACACACTTTCCTTAGACGAACTCATAGGTTCTCTTCTAACCTATAAGATGAAGATCAAGCACGGACAAGAGCCACCAAAGAAGACAAGTATTGCCTTTAAAACAACCACTTCTAGTGATGGTGATGATAATAAAGAGTTTGAGGAAGATGAGGAAATGGCCATGTTTGCAAAAAGATTCAACAAATTCATAAGAGTAAACAAAGTAAGAAGACCTCCTAGAAAAGAAATGATGAAGGGAGACTCAAGCAAGAAAGAGAAAGGACAAATCATTTGCTATGAGTGTAAGAAACTGGGACACATTAAATTTGAACATTTAATATCGAAAAAGCCAAACCCACAGAAGCAGAAAAAGAAGGCTATGGTGGCCACATGGAATATAGTGGCATATCCAATAATGATGATGAAGAGGTGGCCAACTTATTTCTCGTGGCTCATGATGAGCCCAAGGTATCTTCTAATGTTAATCCTTACTCATTTGATGAATTACAAGATGCATTTGATGAATTAGCACTAGAATTTGAAAACATGAATTTAAAATGAAACATTAAGCATTACAAATGATGATCTTAAGAAGAAAGTAGATGAGTTACAAGTCAATTTTGATGGTCTAACCAAGAAAAGCACAAACTTGCATAACTCATTTACAAGGTTTTATATGGCACAACAAAAATTGAATAATATGCTAGAAACATAAAGAGCATTTTTTGATAAAGATGGCTTGGGCTACAATAGAATTGGAAAAGAAACTCACTTCAAGAATTGCTTTGTGACACAAAAAAAATCATTTGATGCATCTAGCATATGTACTCATTGCCATAAACTTGGTCATACATTTCACACATGTTCTTTAAAGATTATTACTTATAGAGGCAAGCTTAAGGGTATGGGTCCTTAAAGGTTTTAGCATAGCTCAAGATGAGGCCACCAAAATAAAATAGATTCCAAAAGGCATAAGAATTGTGAACACTAATACTCGAGGACCTAAGAAACTTTGGGTACTTAAAAAGAAAACATGACTTTATGGTTATAGAAAGAAGAGTATTACTTCAAGGCAAATTCAACAAGGAAGAATTCTTGGTACCTTGATAGTGGATGCTCAAGACATATGACTGGTGACAAAAATCAATTCGTGGAACTAAGGCCTAAGGATGGAGGAAGTGTTACTTTTGGTGATTACTCAAAAGGACAAATTAAAGGTATTGGAACCATAAGTAACAACTCTTCATCCAACATTGAAAATGTTCTATTTGTCAAAGATCTCAAACATAATCTCCTTAGTATTAGTCAATTGTGTGATAAAGGCATGAAAGTTATTTTTGAATCAATGAATTGTCAAGTTATTGATGTTAAGTCAAATAAAATTATTTTTATAGGACTAAGAGAAGGAAAGGTTTATGTTGTTCATCTAGATGACTTGGCTTCTAAAAATGTTTGTTTTGTTGCTAATAATGATGACTTGTCTTGGTTATGGCATAGAAGATTAGGACATGCTAGTATGAATGTAATTTCCAAACTATCTAGAAAAAACCTTGTTGTTGGATTGCTAAAATGAAATTTCATAATGATAGAATATGTGATGCATGTGTTCAAGGAAAACATAGAAGAGTTTCATTCAAACCAATTAATATTGCTTCAACTACTAGAGTATTACAACTTATTCATATTAATCTCTTTAGTCCTACTAGGATATAAAGCTTAGGAGGTAAACAATATAGGTTTGTTATTTAGATGATTACTCTAGGTTTCCTTGGGTTTTCTTCTTAAGCTCTAAAGATAAAGCCTTAGAAAAAATCATTACCTTTTGCAAAATTATCTAAAACGAAAAAGGTTATTCTATTTCAAGTGTAAGAAGTGACCATAGAAAAGAATTTGAAAATCTTAGTTTGACAAATTTTGTAATAAAAATGGCATTAGCCATAATTTCTTAGCACCTAGAACTTTTCAACAAAATGGAGTTGTTGAAAGGAAAAATAAAACCTTGAAAGAAATGGATAGAACCATGCTTTGTGAAAATAATTTACCAAGATATTTTTAGGCAGAAGACATTAACACTTCTAGCTACATTATAAATAGAGCTATGGTTAGGTCAATCTTAAAGAAAACTCCATTTGAACTTTTTAAAGGAAGAAAACCTAACATTAGCTTATTTTATCCTTTTAGATGCAAATGTTTTATACTAAATAATGGAAAGGATAATCTTGGTAAATTTGATGCAAAAAGTTATAAAGGAATTTTTCTTGGTTATTCGACAAATTCCAAAACTTATAGAGTGTTTTTTTTTAAAGCTAACAAAAATCATGAGAAAGGTTTTATAGGGTGGTAAAAATCTATCAAAAGATACAAATAGGATAATGGATATAAAGGATGCTTGTGCATTTTCTTGATTTTTTCCTAATTTTAATAGACATGTCTAGATCAACGAATTTATCTCCAAATAGTATTTTCAACTTGAGAAGTGGGTTCAAATATTGGTACCTCATTTCCCGAATTAGAAGTAGAATCTTGGAGATATGTTAAAGCAGAAACTAAAGCTTTGCCTTTTGGGTACAACTACTCATATCTTCAAGTCTCATAAATAAGAGTTTTTTGTAGGGATAAAAGTAGTGACTTAGCTTAGTTTTAAGACTCAGATTGTGACAGTGATTGGTTCTGGGTCTTAGAATGTAGCTTTTATAACTTAGACTATGGTAAATTAAGAGCAGGTAAAAGTAGTAAAAAAATCTTTATCCTTCTCTTCCAATGAATCTTCCCCTAAAGATAAGGCTAGGTAAAATAAGGTTTTCCTTCTTCAAATCTAACATCAACAGTGATAAAAGAAATTTTTGCTAGGTGGATGATAGTATGTATACCTTTTTTTAAGTTGGAGAACACCTAATAAAAATTTATTACTCTAGGATCTAATTGTTCCTATGCACATAGCAAAGGAAGTGTAACCAAATACCCTTAGGTGAGGCCATTAAAGATGTTTAAGTAGAATTTAAAAAGGAATTTCATTAGTGATTTAGATTATAAAGACTTAGAGGGTAGTCAGTTTATGAGATGAATGGTTGTTAAGATAGCTTCCCTCCAAAAAGTCTTAGGAACATTTTGTTAAAACAAAAGGGCTCTTGTAATGGCTAACAAATGGCCATTTTTTTTCTCTCGGCTACCTTATTTCGTTAAGGGGTTTTAACACAAAAGGATTCCTAAATTATGCCCTTTTGTTTAAAGTAGGATGATAGAATCTGATTAAAATAATTTCTGGCATTATCAAATATATTTATCTTCACTTTCACCCTAAACTAGTTCTAGATCATGTTAAAAAATTTAAGAAAGATAGAACTTACATCAGATTTGTATTTAAGTAAATAAATCCAAATTACACTCGTACAATCATTAACAAATAGACAAACCCCCTTAACCAGTCATGTTACGGATAATAAACAGGCCTAATATTCTATATGAATTACATAAAAAGGCATTAAACATTTTTTATTATTAATAGGAAAAGACATATGTTTGCATTTTGCATATTTATACACATCACAATGAAATTTCTTATATATAATCCCTTAAACGAAGTAGGAAACATAGTTTTCAAGACTTCAAAAGAATGGTTCCCATAGCAGTAATAATGGAGCCAAAGAATTTCTTTATTAGTATTAGATAGAAGAGAAAGAGTTTAGCTATCCTTGACACTTTTTGACTAGTTTGTTTTTTCAAGATAATAAAGTCTAGCCCTTTCCTTAGCAACTCCAACATCTTCCCTAGTTTTAGTCCTAAAATACATAATAATTTAGGTAAAAAGCAACAGTACAATTCAAATGATTATTAATTTTTTTGAATAGAGACTAGATTGGTAAAAAGTTTAGGAAAATGGAGCACATTCTTAAAAGTAAACTGGTTAATTTAGATGTTTCTTGACCTGCTACTATGGTGAAGGACCCATCAGTTACAAATCTTCCTATTACTAGGATAAAAAGTCTAATTTTGAAATTTTAAATAAAAGTTGGTCATATGATATGTGACTCCAAAATTAATGATCCAAGAGTATGTGATGACTCTATCCGAGTCAGTTGTAAAAATGGATGGGTTTACTTGAGAATGCTAGGGAACATGTGCCATTTGCTTTGGACTTGCTCAAGGACCCTAAAAGTTTTTTGAGTTTTCAATCTATTCTTTACCAAATTCTTCCTGTCCTAGAGTTATTTCAAAATCTGTTCAGATTAATAAACTTGACTTTAACTTCTTTTTTATCCTCCTTTGTATCCCTAATCCTGGCTGGTAGGTAGTAGGATTATCATTCAGTTTCCAACATTTTTTTGTATGTCTAGGCTTATTACAGTAAGTGCAACATAGAATGTTTCTATTATCCTTTCTTTAAGGATCCTAATAAGTTTGCCTTTCCACTCTGTTGTATTAATTAAGCTTCAACCTTTGTAATTATGGGTAATTTTTCTCCTATCGGGCTTTTAGAATCATTCCCATACAATTTTCCTCTGCCCTAATTAGAGATATGTCTCATCAAGAGATGAAACTTCTTCTTTGCTGAAAATCTAGACCCTCACTTGATCAAACTCAATATTCAACTCTGCTAGAAAATCATAGGCTCAGCCTTTAGCAATAAAATTCTTTAAGATAACATCATCTTCAAAGTATCTAGTCTTGATGCATTGATAATGACCAAACGTATGCCATAGACTTTAAAGAGAATTTGCATATTCAATTATAGATTTAGGACCTTGTTTCATTTTACTAGTTTTGACTTTTATCTCATAAACGTGTGATGCATCATAAGCCTTCAAGTATGTTTGTCTAAAAACATCCCAAACTCCTTTTGTGGTAGGTAAAAACATGTATGTATCACTAGTCTCGTTTGATTGATTATTATTATTATTGCTCTTGGTTGATTTTTTGTTGTTAGAGAATATAGAGTGCTATTTTGATTACTCATTATGTTCATTGGGAGAGAAAGAACTACCAGTTGTACTTCTGCGACTCGCTTCGAAGAAGTATGACTAAGGCCCAAATCCTTTCTAAGTGTTCTACTGTTGGTTTGAGAATAGGGACTTGCTTAATTAAATGAGGAATGGATGGGATTCAAGTTGAGTGGGTTGGCTAGGTCTGGTATGGGAGTTAATCTAAATAAATTTCTCAAGTAGTGGAATGAAGAAGTATTTGGGATCTTGGATGCCACAATTTCAAATTTGGAGGTTTAGGAGAAAATTTTGTATTGATTGAATTATTATCTAGATTTGGAGCCAGAGGTGATTTAAGAAAAAGTAGTTGCAAGGGCAGATTGGGTTGCAGTGATAATGCCATTTAATAGGTTAATTCACCCATTATTTTTGGGAGGGTGTTGCTGTATTATGTGAGATCTGTTTAACCTTGTGTTTATTTTCTCGAGTCTGTCTAGTATCGCCTTAAGAGGTGTTTATTATTTGTTGGTTCATGTATATCTGTTTTATGATCGACTCGTAGGTGAAGGCTTTGACATACTGATAGTTCATAGTTTCTTAATAAACCTATTTGACTTAGCCAAAAAAAAAAAAAGCTAAAGCACACAGATCGTAGAATGATTTACTGCATTAATTACATAGGAATTCCAATATTTTCTACGTTGGAATAGTCAAGTTTATTTATATTCTATATTGTCCTAGTAAAAGCTGCCCCTTAACTTTGGACGAGGACTGCGAAGAGCAGTTCGTTCCATGTATCAGGAACTCCAGGGAGACACCAATGTGTACAATCGGTGCCACGGCGGCCACCGTAGCCAAAGGCCGAAGGGTGTCCATCCTTTCTTAGTTGCGACAGGCCTGTTATGTCAAGCAGATGAACTGGTTTCGGCACACTTCGCAACACTTTCTTTAAAACATTTTGGGCTGGATGAGGACCTCCTGGATACTCCATGCTTAACAACGGGCTCGTTTCCCCTAGGCAAGTCTTTGCTCTTCGATCCGCCCAATCCCTAGAACTAGTAGAACAAGAACAAGTTAATCCTATATGGTTTACCAAAACATTTGTGAATAAGGGGTCTTGGAAGGTCAACTTCCCATGTCAATGATTGAAGCCGTTCATGAATCGAGTTATAGTCTGAATTTTGTTAAATCTTTCTTCAATAATAGATTCAAACTGATAGTTCGAATTACTATTAAAAAATATTCAAATATTAATTTTACATTAATATTTTTTATTATATGAATAGTGATTCAAGTCAAAGTAATCCGAATCATCAATTAAACCACAACTTAATTCAATATGAACAATATTGAACCTTTAAATAAGTCTACTTTCGATAGGGATGCCTCTAAATTACTTTGAGTGCTTATTCACAATTAATATATAAACTACTTACTCCATATGATCGGGGGAGACGCCTTGAAAGAAGACCTTGGTTTTAGTAGGATCGACATCAAGGTTCACCCATCTGGCCCATGTCCTCAATGCTTTCCAATATGCCTCCATGCGATTCATGTCTTTGCGAGTTATGTTATTATCTTGGACATAATCCCATCTGCAACATTATGCCCAAAAATATTGGACCAATATTGTTTTAAGGAACATGTTTTCCAAGGAAGTCAAAAGGAAGAGAAAGAGGGGTAGTTGAGAACTGACGGTTGCTTTCGACCGGTGTGAAGCCACCAATGCCAAGTGTCAAAAATCAATATATCAACTCCCTTCCATAGTTGTCCACTCCGAATTGAGTTGAGTTTTAAAACTCGCCCATGTTTTACATTAACAATATCAACAAGAAATGCATTGCGTGAGAACATAATTGAAACTCCATAAGCCTGAAAATAGTATCATATTAGCAAACTCTAGCTAGTATTTTATTATGACATAATAAGAAATCAAGCAGTAACAAAGTCCTCTTAGTTAAGAAAAACAAGGGAAAAAGATACTGGGAAACTGAATGTGGAAAGGGCTCCAATCCTTTGGATGGTGTAATGGGCTTCAGGTACAGCAGTATGAAGCAAACATGTGAGTGACTGCCATTGATTTGAGCTTAGCGAGTCACCTACAAACATGACTCGCTTCCCTCTAAATCTTCGTAAAAAGTCTCTGCCATTGAACCTGCTTAGTTCAATATCAATTTAGGTTTTAGCATGATTTTGCAGCGTAATATATAAACACAATAGAATAGAGGATCTACTCTTTGGGTTCAACTCTAATCGATACACTTTTTAAGTATTTTTTATGTTTATTTTTAATTATCATTCATCCGTATAAAGAGTCCGCAATTTATGATTGAGTCTAGACATAAATTAGGCGGTAATAGATGCACAAAAAATTATAATTGACAAAAAACGTAATAGACAATAAGCCCAATTGAACCTTAATATTTTGTTTCGATTTATAAAAAAGCTTATACATAATTAAATTGAATCAAAGGGTAGTTTCAAAATTAGTAAATGTTTTTATCATTTCATGAAAAAAAAACAAAACAAAACAAAACAAAACAAACGTTTAATCTTTGTACCATTAATTCTTTAATTCTTCGTTGAGGATGAAATGACATATTTCCCTAACCAAACAAATTAAAGTTACTACCAAGTCCAAAGTTGTAATTGAAATGATTAAAGCATCTAAGAATTCCGTTTAACTTCAATTGAATATATGAATAATGAATAGAAATAATATTGAACACCACTAAGCAATTAGGCAATGGCGCAACAATAAGAACACCACTATAAGGCCATTGAGCACTAAGAACAATCCGTATTACTACCACTTACTTTAGGCTAAAAGTGATTTTTTTAATATAAACAAGTTTACCATTTGTTAAAGAGAAATTATCAAATCCACTACTAATAGAATTTTTAAACTACACAACATGGTGTTAATTAGAATAATATATATCCTTAGATTATATTAATTTTTTTTAAAATTAATTAAAAAAATACATACATGGCATATTCTTAATCTGCTTGTAAATATATCAAATATAAATTTTTATTTAAATTAAAATAAGAATATTAATTAAAATACAAAATTATACTCATATTTAAATGATAATTTAAAAAAAAAAAACTCTATAACATCATTAAAATCTAAAATAGGTTGTAACATGTGACAACTAATAGAAAGAAAAATGTAGAAAAGAAAAGAAGGAAAACCTTGGCAAGTTGCATGAAGTGGGTTGCCATCTATATTTTGAATAAAGATGGTCGGGTCGACCATTGTTTTCGCAGTTGAATTCTTGAAGTATGAAGGGGCAATTAGTTGAATTGTAAAGAGGATAAGATGCATCAAACGCCCATTTTCCTTTGTAAAGATCACATCTGCTTCCATGCGCTACCTGCCAAATCTCAATGACAAACAAAAATACTGCGAAACGAAATGGACCCATCACTTAATTTCAATTTCTCAGAGGAAAAAGAAAGAGACAAAGAGCGTATAATCTGTTGTTCAGTGCTCACAAATTCTGTGATTCAGGTTTCGTATTCAAAAAAAGTAGGAAGATAGGGAAACAGTAGTTGGGATTGGGTGTTGCAAAAGCAATAATGGCAATGCAACTGAGATATTGCAAAGCTCACAACACAAGTTGAGAGAGGATAGATAGGAAAAAGAAAGCTATGGGAATTGGTTTTGCTTTATTGTTCGTCGTCTTTTTATAGGAGATGAACTCAACAAGGGAAAAAAAAAAAAACCATTGAAGTTGACCTCAATCTAAAAGATTCGGTCTCAACTGTCAAGTCTTGCAGCGCATCCCGTAGTTTAAGACTCGAGTCGAGTCTGTTGGCCAGAGCTTCAAGTTTGGGGCTGAACTTGAAATCAAAAACCAGAAACACAAATAGGAAAGAAAAATCAAAGCACAATGCTTACTTCCAACCCTAACATTAAAAATCTTAAAGTAGAAAGAGTAATTAACGTCATTCGACTCCATTCTTTAAGGAAATTTAACGCAAATTAGAGATTTTAAGCCGGGTTTTTTTTTTTTTTGGTTTAGAAGATTACGTATCGTTTATGAATGAAAGCTCTATTTTGTTTCAATTATCATTCATAAAAAAGCTCTATTTTGTCTTGTAAAAATGTAAACTTCGCTCATTCAGCTTTAGTTTCAAAGGTTAAGAAAATTAGGTAATTTATTCCAAAAAAGCTAATAATTTATTAGCTTTGGTATTTTTCTTTTATTTTGACAAGGCAAGTAGACACCGCTTATCTTTATCGATTGCTTTCGTACTTCCTCGTCTAATTTAATTTAACCTTTATTTCCGCAAATTTGATTTTCCGTATTTTCACTGTTTTTATTCCAGGAGGACCTATATTGCTGATCCAATTTATGAGGTTGGGTTTTTATTTATTATTTTTTTAATTTTTTCATATATTTATTAATATCATTAATATCTATATAATTTATTTATAAATTGTCAAACTTAAATCAAAATCAAATTTATGGATGATAATTAAAGTTGTATTAGATAATAATAGATGAAAAAATAATTAACAGAAGTTCAACCCTAATTTATGATAACATTCATGGTTGATTTGATTTTTATTAATTATAGGTTTAATAAGAAATATCCTGAATTAAAATTAAACAATTATTGAAGTTTTTACCACTTTATCATAATTGATTGGAATCATAAACATCTAGTTTTACTCAATTCAGCGTTCAACCTTTAATTGATCGAAAATTTATCGGAGACCTTCACCAATTTTCATTTAACCGAAGTTTCAATTAAGTAAAAATAGGTATTAGAGAATAATAGATATTTGAGTGCTCAGTTGATTCCAATAAAATGATAAAAGTTTTGATGATTATTTAATTTTAGTTAAGAAGATTTTATTTTTAAGTCGTCATTATAATTAATTAAATATGAAAATTATAAAATAATTTTAAAATTATTCATATCTAACTTCAGTTTTAAATACTAATTATAGATTCTTAATTTGTTACTTTTGATTAAAAAATTATACAAAATTATTTATATTAATTTAAGGATAATTATTTTATATATTAATGATGAAATAAAAACTTCTACGAACGAAATCAGTGGATAATGCATCGTTAATTTGAATGATGAAACAATTGAACCATTATTCTAATAAATACTCATAAAAAAATGACAAACGTGAGTGTTTGGAAGACGCAGAGAAAAACCCAAACTAAAAAGGCAGATGTGAAAAATGGGCAATAGCCTAGGTGGAGGAGATAGAATGACATATTTTTGACAAAAATTATTTAAAGGATAATATGAATTAAAAATTAAATTAAATCCAAAAATTAAAGGACATAAAAATGATGGCTAAAACAGAATTAATTAAATAAAATAAAACAAGTCTAAAATTGAAGGCATTTATTTTTATATAAAATTATGTAATGAATCTATTTTGTTAATAAAAGAAATGATTGAGTTGAGTGTCATTTGATTTAGTAATATCAACTAATTTATGGAATAACATAAATATTTAAGTTAAAGTAATAAAAAATCATAAAATAAAAGATAAAAATGTCATCTCACATAAAATTTTTAATTAATTTTATTTTTATAAAATATTAAAAAAAAAACCTACCACTACTTTAAATAATTTTTTTACCCATGTTTATAAGTGTGCCAAAATGTAGTATATAGTTAAATGACAATTTTTTTTCAGTTTTACTAAGTGGTTTAATATTCAATTTTTTATTTATTTAATAAGTTACTAAACAAAAACTTAAATAAATGATTAAGTAAATCAATATCATTAAAAATATTAATTAGATTATTATTTGATATAAAAATAGCTTTATTAATTTGGTTAATGTGAATTATGCAATGAAATAATATAATATATGAATATATTTATATTTAATATAATACAACATTGCTGCCGGTGTACCAAGTATATTTTATATCATCACTGATTTCAATTCACTATTGTAATTCTCAGTATCAATACTGGATTATCAACTCATCATTGTCTTTTATTTTCACTCATTGTTTGTGTCAATCAGGCATCCAGGTGTGAACTTAAAATTAAGGGTTCAATAGTTTTTTTTTCATGTTAAATAAAATATATAGAATAATTCTAATACAATGAGCACAAGTTAAAGAAAAACTATAATTTTAGAAGTTTTCATTTACTTAATTAGGTATGATGAACTTTCTTTATGTAAAACTAATTTATTATCATATTTTACATCAAATTTCTCCAAAAAAAAAATTACTTTGAGTCTAATTGAAATATAATTATCTTCCATTTTGTTGGTAAGTCTTATTTTGATTGTTGTATGTAATTCTTATAGATATATAGATACTAAATGAGAGATTAGGAAAGTGAAATGTCTTTAAAGATACTTTTGGATAAAAAATTTAAAAAAGAAAATTCATTTGTAAGTTGTTTTAAAATTTTAATAAAATAATTATTTTGGCAAAATAAAAATAAAAATTGTAAAAAATATTGAAATTTAAAAGATAAATTTTAGAGAGATCAGATTCCTTTCTCAAATTCTAACTCAAGAGGTGACCTTTGTGAAATTTCTTGATTTTTTTTAATAAGATTTTATATCATTTCTTAGGTTTCCATTTTACGAAACTTTTATTTTCTTTTATTCTAACAATAAAACTTATTTTAATTTTTTTTTTCATGTTATTAATAATGTGGATATATTTTTATAAATCTAATTAATGATGTTCATATTGCATGTTTTTCTCAATATTTTCTTATTTTATCTCAAATATAATTATTTATAATTCTGTTTTATATTATTTTATCAAATTTTAGAAATATTCAAAAAATTTTCTGAAAAAATTCATCCCAACAATAAAATTACAAATGTTAATATTTTGTATTAATGCATTTTAAAATAATAGCATTTTAAAAATTTAAAATTACTTATCCAAAACGCACCCTAAAAGATATTGGCTCTATAGATATTAGGAAGCAGACTCTACAAGAAACGAATGAATTTGTGAGCACACTATCTAAGCATGAATATGAGGACTATATCTTAGAAAACTATATCCAAGATATTTCTTCTAAAAAAAGAATATTAATTATATCGGCATTAAATAATTTTAAGTGTTGTGTGCTTTGACTGTCTTACAAAATATTTTCCCTTCGAGGGTTGTTTGCTTTCTTAAAGTTTCCTACCAAATTTCTTGAAATAACGAACTATTATTTTTATGCATTTAGATGCTTATGTGGTTTTATGCAATAATTTGTTCGGACAAATTGTATTTATTTATATCATATTTGGAGTAAGTATTGCAAATATATATATTAAAAGATACGTGTTTGTCCGCTAATTTTGCTTATAAAATTTAAAAATTTTATTAACAATGAATGAGATTATTTCTTTTTTCATTAATTTAATTTTTTATCATTGTTACTCAATTAAAATAGGTTAATGTCATTGTGAAAGTACTCAAGTAGACAAAATAAATTCACATGTTTACAACTTGTTGGACTATGACCTTCTCTAGTATTTAATGTTTAAAAGAGACCATCTTGGAATATTGTTAAAGCTGTTAGCAAAATAATCTTTTGGGTGCATTTGCAAGTTAGAGGAACACAACAAAGTGCACGTTCTTCTTCTTACATTTTCTCTTTTTGGTTGTATATGTACAAGTTGACAGCATGATGAATGCCTACCACACATCTTCGTCCTCCCAAAATATTCATTTTACAGAAGATTTATCAAAACTAGTTTTAGAGGCTAGTTGAGGCATAAATATCAATTACATTTTTATTACTGATGATTTTGATTAATTTTTTTTCAAACAAATTTAAAGCTCACAAATAAAATTGACACACACAATATACTTTTTCTTTTTACTTAGTGAGCGAGGTAGTTGCTTAAAGCTAGACATAGCAACGCCCTGTAAATCATTTTGTAAAAGACAAACTATGAATATCAAACCATCATGAGCAAGCATGATTCATAAATATTATTGAGTATAATGATAATTAAACTTAATACTTTAAGATCTTGAACACATAACTTATAATTTTAAAAAGCGTACTTGATTGTGCTAAGATGAAGAACACATAATTGAATCCTGATCATGTAAAAGACAAGCATCATGATTAAAATCTAGGCTCCTTACAGGTAAATTGATTTAATTTGATCTCCACAATTAAACTGGTTTCTCTTTCTTAATCCTTCTTTCTGTTATAGTAGACTTTTCGAATGGAATATCAATATGTACATGAGTAACTTCAATGGACAAAAAGAGGACCAGTTTAAATATATTCTTATCTTTAATTTTGGAACGTCCATTAAGTATCCAAATGAAAGATTAAGATTTTTTTTTTACATTAAAGGACAAATAGCAATTTATTATTAAATTACTAAATAATCCGTCTGCCAATTATCTTAAAATAATAACTGATTATTAACCATAATTGATATATAAATATCGAACCATTATCTTACATTCTCCCACTTGATCTGATAATCCAATAGCATTAACCTTTAGTAACATAAACATTATAGCACGCATAAAATAACATATTTTTCCATACTGTTCATCATAATTACCATATTATGATAAATCACTAAGTGCAAGTTGCGATTATACACCATTTGCGACATGTACTTCATTCCATATACTACTACACTTGTAATTTACAACAATAGGTAACATAAACAAAATATGTATATTCTATAATGGTCTACAATAATGTCTTATAGTGACTTTCCTATTAATCAAAATATAAATTATGTGCACACATTATGAGAAATAAGAAATTCATTAGTGTATGTTAGAAACTCATCATTAAACTTAGAGTATCAAAAGCACCATAAATGCATTATTCATCAATACAACATATTCTTTAAATGCCTTAGGTAGTATTTCTTTAGTTAACAGATATGCAATCATAAGATTCGTTTTAATGCACTCAATGAACACTTTTGGTTTTTCAACCTCTATTTTAATGACTAAGTACTTTAATTCTATACATTTGGCATCCCTTAAATATTTGTCCATTTTTAAAAAAATACTTTTGCAGAATTATTACAATAAATTTTTAGCAACTTGATAATGTGTTGACTACCTCAAGCCTTGAAATAAAATTTTGCATCCAAAATGCATGGATTATTACTTCAAAACATGCCACAAACTCTGCTTCCATTTCAGATGAAGCAATGACAAATTACATATTATTTTTCTATGATATTGCTCTCTTATTTAATAGAAATAGATAACCAAAAGTAAACTGTCGATTGTCAAGGCATCCGACAAAATTTGAATTTGAACTTTTAATCAGTTCTTGATGGTTTGGGTTTCTTATACATAAACATGTGTAATAGGTTCTATTTGAAAGGATGAGGAAACATTGCAAACCAGTAAAATAGGATATAATAAAGAGGTGGCGAAGAGGAAGATTGGAGTAGTCCCTGGAAGACAAGTACGGTGGCAGGCGGTAGTAATGAAGGTGGTAGGTGGCTGAGATGGTGAAGGTTACGATGGTTTTAGGAAAATTTATAGAGAATTCTTTACAGTGATAAGTTTGCCAGAAGATGCCAAAATTAAGCCCTCAAAAA
>JBBYHK010045469.1:0-49603 GCA_038382065.1 Adansonia grandidieri | reverse complement strand
ACATGTTTATACAAAGGAGTGGATGTTGGAGTTGTCAAGACAACATTTTTATTTCATGAGCCTCCTTAAAACACAAGGAAAATATTTGAACATACTAAGACACATTAAGGTGACCATTTAAATATGAAATTGATATGTGAATATGGAAGGGACATGGCAAAAGATGCATGAACAAAGGCTGTATGATGATGAAAATAAAGTATGGTGAGTTTATATATCCAACAACATTAATATGTCAAGGGGGTCATTAAGATCCTAAGACTACCATAACTAAGGCAACAAAGAGACATGAGAGTATTAAGAGGGTCATGGCAACCTGAAGGGCTCACTAAAATGAAATGGATGAACAAAACAGAAATTGCATAGAACAAGGTAAAAAATATACTAGTAAAAGCTTAAACTTTCCTCCTTTTCTAAAGCAGTAACTTTAAGCTCAGTCCCTTTTTTTTTTGCTATTATTTAGCAAGAAAAGGGTGAAAGAAAGGAGCTTTCTAGTAATGTGGTTGCTGATGGGGTGTTTTGAGGATGAAAATATGTGAAAGGTTGAGTTTTTAAAGCTGTTGTGGTGGTGGTTTTAGGGAGCTATGGGAATGGAGGTTGGTTAAGGGTGAAAGGCAATGGAATAGTATTTTGGTGAGTTGTTGAAGCTAAAGTGGCTGGAGGATTTGTGAAGATGGATAAGGAGTTTTTTTGGGACTACTGAAGAGCTTCCTTGATAACTGAGAGAGTTTTCTTTTGAAAAAGTTGGTTCCCCATTTTTTTTCAATGTTTAGCCTTTCCTTTTAGAAGACAATGTAAAGTGCATTTTTTATTTTTGTCTTTCTGCACCAAGGGACATCTCCAACTGCCACGCTCAATTGACTTTTCTTATTGGTTTTGCCATGCTGAGCAAGGAGGTAGAAAGGCTGTGAAAGCCTGCATCTGGAGATATGCTTGCCACACCCTCTTACACCTATATACCTTATGAAAGTTTGTCCTTAATTGTTTGGACTCTAAAAATTTGTTAGAATCCGTTAATGAACCCATAGTTGAGGTTTGCAATGTTTTATGATAGTTCCTTGGTGCAAAAACATGTTTAAATCAGGCTTTCAAAGGCTGAAAAATGGCTCAAACTAGGCAAAAATACCTTGGTGTATTGATCAAAAACATGTTGTATCGATACACAAGGTACTTTTTACTTCTGAGTATCGATACAATAAGCTGTGTATCGATACTGAGAGCAAAAAATGTTTCCAATCTCGAGACTTAGAGGCTTGTATCAATACTCCATGGATTTGTATTGATACTCAAGCTTGTGTATTGATACATTTTGCCAAAAATCACAACTTTAGCTACTACCAAGGTCTATATCGATACAAACATGCTAGGTATCGATACCACACCATGGGTATCGATACCAAACCCTCTTATATCAATACTACATGTGAAAATTCTAGTTTTTCATATTGTAAAGGTCTTGTATCAATACTTGCACCCTAATATAACTTGTATGTACCTATGGCTTTCCGATTTACCTTTACTTAGTCACAAAGAATGGGAAATTGATTTGTGTATTCATTTGAATAACCTTGATGACACCATGAAAAGTGGCCTTTGGTGCCTTATTTTTATATTTTCTTTAATATGACCCATAGGCATTTTAGACTTTTCTAAAAAAAATTTTCGCCTAGTGATGTGTTGCCTAATAGTGCCTGGTGATATGATGCCCGACAGTCATCTCCTAATTTTTATTTTTATTTTTTAATTTTATCATCTTTTACCAACTCCTAGGATGCCAAAAACTAGTCCAGACAAAATGAGGTGTCTACAGCAACCACTCTTTGGCCGTTGCTAAGTACTAGGAATAGGGTAAAGACAAATAGACACCATTTTGTTCAGATGGGGCAATGGATTTGTGTGCCTACTCAGAAATAGAGAGTTATCTAGTATCATGTCGAGATAGGTTAAACAACCTATAAAAAAAAGATTTTGATGAGTTTTGTGGGGTTTGACTTCCCTACTATGTTGTTTGTCTTTTTTTTTTTTCAAACAGGTGCCATTAGCTTGTGTGGGCTTTAAGGTAGGTAAAAAAATATGTCTAGCTTTTTGTGGACTAAGGTAGACAAGTGCCACCAGCTTGTATGGGCTTTAAGATAAGTGGAAAAAGATGTCCAACTCTTTGTGAACTAAGGTAAATATGTGCCCTTAGATTGTGTGGGCATTAAGGTAAGAAAATGTCATACTCTTTAAGGATTAAGGTAGGTTATGTGGTGCCATCAGTTTGTGTGGGCTTTGATAAGCATCCTACTTTTTAAGGATCAAGGTAGGTAGTGTGGTGCCATAAGCTTGTGTGGACTTTGATAAACGTCTTACTCTTTGAGGACTGAGGTAAGTAGTTGCCACTAGTTTATGTGGGCTTTGATAAGCATCCTGTTCTTTGAGGATTGAGGTATGTAGTTGCCATTAGCTTGTGTGGGCTTTGATAAGCATCCTACTATCTGAGGACTAAGGTAGGTAGTTGCCACTAGCTTGTGTGGGGTTTGAAGTAGGTAGGAAAGTGTTTTGCTCTTTGAGGACTGAGGTATGTAGTTGCCACCAGCTTGTATGGGCTTTGATAAGCATCTTGCTCTTTGAGGACTAAGGTAGGTAGTTACCACTAACTTGTGTGGGCTTAGATAAGCATCTTGATCTTTAAAGACTAAGGTAGGTAGTTGCCACTAGCTTGTGTGGGCTTTGTTAAACATCCTACTCTTTGAGGACTGGGGTAGGTAGTTGCCACCAGTTGTGTGGGCTTTAAGGTAGGGAAGCATCTTGCTTATTGAGGACTGAAGGAAATGAGTTTAGATACCCTTTTTTGGTGATTTTCAATGAGCATATAAGGTCAAAAGTACTTACTTGAGGCCTTTTGGGGTTTCTCAAAATCAAAAAATGGTACCTTAGGTTCCTTATAAATTTGAGTTCTACATACGTGAGCTAATACCTTTAAGATGTTAAATGCTACATAATGCATGGAGATGTAAATGCCTACCTAATTGATGCAAAGGGGATGATATCCAATGGTTGGTTTTGGGCTTTCTTTGGCTTTGGTGAGGTAGCCTTTTGCCCAGGGTTTGTCAATCTTGCTCTAGATTTTCAAAGGTTTTAAATGTCAAGGTTGTTCCCTCTTTGAAGGTACAGGAGGTCCATGACCACTTATTGAGGAGGTTTTGAGTATATTCTCCAGATGTGGGGTGGCAGGGCAAAACCTATTATGGCCCCAAGAGTTCATTCTTGGTGGTGGTAGTAAAGAGTAAAATAAAAAGGTTTGATTGTTTCCCCAACACATATCACGCATTCAAATCAGCATTAGACTATTGACTATACATTTCTTAGAGAGAAAATAACACTTTTGTTAGGTGGAAATGAGCTAATTGTCCTCTATGGTATCTCTTCTTTACCCATGGGCTAGCAATATCTTTTGAGGTGTAAAGTACCTATGCTCTTGTGGTAATCTTTTTACTAGTATGAGCATAGCAAAATACATCCACCCAAATCAAACCTATTCCGCCAAGCCTAAGATGGGCCTAGGATCGAGGTTCTTTGACTATCTTTACCAGATGAAGGAGCGATTTAGGAACCCATTAAAGTAAACTTAACCTCATGTAGTCAGCCACAAGAGCCAAAACTGTGTCAAGCCATACCAAAGCGCTGCTAGAATGACCTAAAGAATATGACACTTAGGGAAACATTTCTTACCTATTACTTTTTTTATCATTTCTTTGTTGCCTAGATGATAATGAATGAACATTATCACCAATGCCTTCTCTCCTATCTTAGATCATATCATCCATTGTAATAATGTCATCGGGGCATGCCGTTATGCTGTTTGACCGAAGGCTAATGCCTTTTTCCTTTTCCACAAGAGATGACATTTGAACATTGTCACTTGGTATCCTGCTCGAGGTCGGTATCGACTTTTAGGGAACAAAACCCATCTAGATAAGTCGTTATGTTGTTTAACTAATGGCTTGAAACTTATCTTTCAATAAACAATATTGAGCAAATGTCTATGTCCTTCATTATATCCTTAAAGGCACCATGTTGTCTCGCTATATGCAAACACCTAAACAAATTATCATGTTATCTGATGGATGGCTTAACATTAGCTTGTAACTATATGGTGATGAGTGAATCGTCACTTACCTGAGCATTAATCTTCATCCCAATGTGATGTTTTTATCTAAGATACACTAGTATGCTCTCTACATAAGTCTAGGATTGACGAGCTTTATGACAATACCTATATATTTTTTTTCATGCTTGCCTCGAGGCATCTTAATGCCATTAAGCATTTTTATTTTGTTATTTATTTCTTGTCCTTAATACATTAACTAACTTACTGTTTCTTTTGTTATTGCTTTTGCTACATGCATCATATCATATCATCTTGGGATAGCTAGTTCCAGGGCCAGTGTCCATGAACAAGTATCTTACCATGCCATAACCATTAGCTGAAGGTTTTGAGGATTTTAAGATAGTCAAGGTCAAGTTAAAAAAAGAATAGAGACAAAGTAGGGATAGTCTCTAACCCAAATATATCTAAAAAATCCCAGAATAACCTAAAATGGTTTTTAAACAGTTCAATCTTTAGGAGTTACGAAATGTATGGAATGGTTAGGCTAGGACTAATAAGGCAATCTTCATAGAAGATTATAAGGATATTACTCTATTAGTCCAAGTCAAAGTCAAATTCAGATTACTACAACCATGATACAATTCTAGAATCCTGCATATAAGTGTTTCACTTTCAACGAGTAGGATCTAATCTCTACTATAAAAGAGTATGTAGCCATGTTTAATATAAGAAGGGCTAAATTAGACAAAATTTACTCTAAGTTAACAAAACCTATACCCCTTAAGAAGAAGTTGGTCAACATGCTCAGAGTCAAAGAGCATTGGGTGTACTTGCATTTAGTCAAGCTGGAGACTAATGCTTGCATTGCATGGGATAGTTTAAAATATGCTAGAAGTACTTACTTAAATAAAAAGAAGATTCAGGATGCTTTTGCATTGGCAATCTTCATAAGATGCCATCTTTACGAAGACTATCCGATCCTTAAATTTTGGGGGGAAAAATGCAAGGCATATTTCATTGGATGCTCATCAATGTTATATGCATGGCTTCTTAGCCATTTTTTGGGAAAAGACTACTATAGCCGTACATGGTGAATTTTAGTCCCTTCACTTAGTTCTTAGAAAATGAGTGGCTGCAAGATACCACTAAGGATCAATGGATTGTAAAGTTCAAGATTTGAATGCTAATGAGGTGACTTGGACAATTCTAGGGATTATTCCTTGCCATGCAAGCCATTTCATTGGGTGCCTCTTAATGGATTATGGGGAAGCATCAGTTATGCCCCACTTATGGCTTAACGGCAATTTGATTGCTAATAGTTCATCTTCATCACTTGTGAGCTTGGTATGCTAGATTTTGAATATAGAGGGGATAATTACACAAGCCAAGTGCAAAAGATCTTTGACATGTGGCAAAAGACTTACCATATCACATGGAAAAGAGAAAATAGTGACTTGAGCCTATGAAGATTAGATAGTTAGGTGAGTTAATGACACCAAACTATTGCTTGCTAATAGAGGCCCTTGTGTTTTGACGAATAATCTTCCATCTAAGATTAAGATCCCGAAGTGTGAGTTTGCATAAGAAAGAGTTGTTTTTGCTAAAGAAATTCGTCAGTTGCAAGAAAAAAAAAAGCCTATGAGAGCCTGAGTGTTAAGTCTGAGAGGGATAGATATTGTAACTTTGTCAAGATGAAAAATGACATCAATGAAGATCTTCAGGACTTCAAAAGACTACATGGTACTTCAGAAGGCAATGAAATACCAAGAAGCCAAAAAATCCTCGACCAAATGGAAAGCCAAACTTGTCTTTCTTGCTAATGACTTAGAGGCTGGGAAAGCTCAGAAGGCTCAGAAGGAGACTACTCTGAAAAAACTAACAAAGATTCGCTCAATCGCATTGGTTTATATAAAAAAAAAGCAAACCTAGTAGCTTGCGTACAAGTTCTTTAAGAGGGAAGGGTTAAAAATAAAGCTTTGACCACAAAGGTCTAGGAATTAAAGCATGCCCTTTAGGTCCAACAAGATCAGCTTAAAAGATTATTGAGTTCTTTCAAAGAACTATGCCATAATAGGATCCCAACCAATAGATCTCGATCAGAGTGTAGGGAATATCTCCAAAACCTTATTGAGCAAATTCGCATAGTTCAAACTAACGCAGATGACATGGTCGAATAAGCCAGATCTGTAAGAGGAAACTTTATTCCCATAGAAGATAATGAACAAAAACTATTGAACTTTTTGGAACTTGTAATCAAAAAGTGTAATCGCATGTGATATTTTCAGATTTGATTACTTTCAAACTTGATCGGCTGTAATTGATGCTTTATTCTAATGATAGAAACTTATTCTAGAGCTGTTGCCAAAATCTAACTGTCTCTTGCATTTGCATATATGATTTAATTTGTTCAATCAAGTTCTTTCTATTTATATAACATAATCACATGCAAATGATTTCATCTTCATTCTTGTAATACAACGCATTTATCATATCACAATAAGTCTAATTTGGCATCACTCTAAAGTGCGAAGGTTCTCTAAACATGAAAAATGAACATCCAACAATAGTACAATACCTTTCTACATTAGAAGGCAATAAAGAAACGAGCATTAGGATTATATCAAGAGGCTTAAAGTTATGCATTGAAAAGCTTAACAGCAAATACTTCGTGAGATTGATGAATAACAAAATCAAGTTGCTAACAAAACTGTTGGCTGCTACCCTAACAGATAAAAGGTAAGCAAGTACTGCTATTAAAGGTAAAGAACTAGCCAATCCTGAGGCTAATCCAAATGAAAGGATTGATGCCACCAATACTCTTAAATAGGGTGGATGTTCCAACTGCTATTAAGGGTTTGGAGAATTTCTCAAGGCAATGGACGGAAATGATAAGTTTGGAATTGTGGACACCAAATCCTTGGGCCTGGTTTCAAACCTGTCATCCCACCTAAGACCAAAGTATCGAATTTTGACAAATACAATGGGACCACAAATCCTACTGCATATATCCGTATGTACTGCCAAAAGATGATTGAGCATGAAGACCACAAAAACCATTTATGCAATATTTTCAAGATAACTTAAGCAGGGCAGCTGTCCATTGCACATAGAGCTTGACCAAATCAGCATTAGTTATAGGCAGATTTGGCTTGAGTTTTCCTTGATTAGTATAAACATGTATCTGATTAGGCTTCATATCATCTTCTCTATTGAACATGGAAAAGAAAACCATTGAAAGTTTTTAACAGTATGCTTAGTGATGGTTAGAATAGGCCACTAAGATCCATCCCATGTTGACTGAGAATAAGTTAATCGTCAAGTTCATTGGCACCATATAGACTCTTTACTATGAGAAAGCAGTAAGAAACATACCAAAGAATTTTACAAATGTAATTATGTTATGCAGAATGATTAATGAGTCTATAAAAACAACTCGATTGAGAGGGCTATCTCCAAAAATGAAGGAAAAAGCATAATCAAGGCTACATAATGGCTGAAGCCTGAGATTAAAACTAGTTTATCTCAAATTTATATCGAATCAATCAAAAATAAAATCAGTATTAAAGATGATTGTGAAATCATAGAAAACATAAAGCAAGTTAGGACACTAATGAACCTAGTCTGGTGAATTCTAGTATAAACATAATTGATCAATAAGGTTGAAAAAAATAAAAGAAGACCCTGCTAGCTTCATGACTTCCATACCATTCACAGTCATACTCTCTAAACATGGACAGAGTTTCAGGAAATAGCCTAAAGGTTGATGAATGAAGAAGGCATTAAGTTATACATGAGAAATGAGTATCCTTCACTCAGTCAGCAGATATGGTCACAAAAGGTTTGCCCATGGTTGAGCCTTATCAATTAAAAAGCACTTATATGAGTATTCAATTGACCATTGGTAAAGGTGCGCAGGCTTGAAATAGACTAGGAAAGCATCTATAAAGGATCTCTAAAGCTTTAAAAGTCACCTACCAAATTGATAAGAGAGGTTAAGCATTCAAGCCTAAATCCCACTAATAGAAGAAACAAGCTCAGAGCAGAAGAAAAGAGAATAGCCTATTTGAAGGGTCAAGATTTGGAATATGGAACAATAATACTGCCACTACTATGAGAAAGTTATCATCCAGGAGGACACATCAATTTCAATCAGGGAAAAACTATCAACTCTGGCAACATAATGGTTATTTTTAGCAAGATGTTCAGAGACTTCTTTATTAACATGATTAATGAGTTGGGAACTTCAGCAACGAACCATGAAATTGGTTTATGCACTCTAGGATTCATTCCAAGCATTTAGATTAAAACAAAGATTCCTATACTGTTTAGATGTAATTCAAAGTAATGCTATGAACTAAACCTACATGCTTTGCCTAAAGAGCATCATAGGATCTTTTGTACGGGCATATTTTCATCAAGTATTATTAAAAAGATGACTAAGTATTTTATATTGCATCTTTTGTGTCCAACCTCATATTTCTTGCCAAATCCATAAACTTTATTCATCTTTTGTATATTTTTTTGCCTATAATATTCTTCTTTATATTTTCAGGTGCCCAGACAAAAATGACATGAATGTTCATATTGAGATTTTAGAAATCAATTTCAAGCAACTAATCTCCACTGATGAGGTTAAATTTTATAGGGATTTTGAGGAAAGCATTGTGTCACCTGATTTGTTGAGACTAGTTGAGTAAGAAGAAAAGTAAATCTTGCCCCATAAAGAGCCTATTGAAACTTGAACTTAGTAATAGAGGAAGATCAGAAAGAGGTCAAGATAGGAACCTCTATAAACACATCAACTTGAACCAAATTAATTAACCTTCTCGAAGAATACCTGGATATACTCATCTAGTCCTACAAAGACATGCCCAAGCTAAATACTAATATATTGGTTCACAAACTTCCTTTAAAACCTGAATGTATGCCTATACAATAAAAACTTAGAATGAATCGGAGATGCTTCTAAAGATTAAAGAGGTAGTTCATGTAGGATTTCTCGAATCAACTAAGTATCTTGAATGGGTAGCCAATATTATCTTGGTCCCTAGAAACAATGGTAAGGTGTCGATATGTGTAGACTATAGGGATTTAAACTAAGCTAGCCTTAAAGATAATTTTTTTTCTTCACATCAATACCTTAGTAGACAATACCATCGAAAATTTGCTATTTTCCTTCATGCATGGATTTTCAGGCTACAATCAAATTAAAATGGCTTCTGAACACAATGAAAAAAATCACCTTCATGACCATGGGGGTTCCTTTTGCTACAAGGTTACACCTTTTAAACTCAAGAGTGTCGGACCAACTTATCACAGAACAATGGTGACATTATTGTTTGACCACATGCATAAAGAAACAGACATTCATGTGGATGATATGTTTGCCAAATCCTTAAAAAAGATTGAGCATGTCTCCAACCTTCATAAACTCTTCAAATGACTGCATAAATATTAACTCAAACTAAATCCAATTAAGTGCATCTTTGGTGTTACCTTCGATAAGCTATTAAGCTTTATTGTGAGTGAACGAGGTTGATCTGGACAGGGTAAAGGCTATCCAAAACCTTTCACTAAATCATACCCCAAAAAAGTAAAGAGTTTCATCGGGATACTGAATTATATAGCTACATTCATATCCTAGCTAATTGACAAATGTGATCTAATCTTTTGCCTACTCTAGGAACAAAACAATGAAGAATGGAATGATGAATGCTAACAAGCTTTCAACAAGGTCAAGTGTTACTTATTGAACCTACCAATGCTTGTACTATCAATGCCTGGTTAACCACTAATCTTATACCTATCAGTCTTTAGCAGGTCTATAGGCTGTGCACTGGGTCAGCATGAAGAGTCAAGAAAGAAAGAACAAGCTATGTACTACCTAAGGAACAAATTCATGGAGTATAGAAAAAGCTACTTTGCAATTGAGAAGTTATGTTGTGCTCTAGCTTAGACAGCTTGGAGGTTAAGGCAATACATGTTCTATCACACTATATGGCTGATCGCCAAACTTGATCCTATCAAATACTTGTACAAGGCTCTTGCTTTGCTAGAAAAGTTGGCCTGTTGGCAAGTCTTACTTTCTGAATATGACATCATTTATATGAGCCAGAAAGCCATAAAAAATAGTGCAATAGCTAAGTTTTTGGCAAGCCAAGCCAAATAAAACTATGAACCATTAGATTTTGAATTTCTAGATGAGGACCTAATATGCATATCTGAAGTAAAAGATGGAATTAATTGCAACCAAACTTGGAAAATGTATTTCAATGGAGCCTCAAATGCATTAAGGGATAGAATCAGGGTTATTCTGATCTCACTAAATAGAGATTATTATCCCTTCATTGCTAGACTAAACTTTGACTATACTAACAACATAAATGAATATGAGGCATGTTTATTAGGGCTCTGAGTGACTATTGAGAGGGGCAGTAGAACTTGACAAGTGTATGAAGACTCCACCTTGGTAATCTATTAACTTTGAAAAGAATAAGAAATAGAGATGCTAAGCTAATCTAATATGGAAGACTAATCATTGAACTAAAACAACAATTCAATGAAATCAGCTTTATCATTTACCTTGAGAGGATAGCTAAGTGGCAGATGCTGTGGTAACCCTAGCCTTTATGTTCAAATTAACTTGTGAGTAAGAAATTTCACCTATATAGATAAGTATTCACAAAGCTTTCACCTACTGCCATAGGATAGAAAAAGAAAAAGATGGTCTAACATGGTACCATGATATTTTGTAATACATTCCCAACCAATAATACCTAAAGCATGGTACAAAAACTTACAAGTAAACCACTTAAAGAATATCTACAAGTTTTGTTTTGGATGATAAAGTATTTTATAAAAAAGTTACGATTACACATTACTCTAATATGTGGACGCTGCTGAAGCTAAGAGAATTTTGAAGGAGGTCCATGAAAAAATTTATAGTACGCATGCTAACAGACATAGAATAGCAAAACACGTCATAAGGTTTGGCTATTATTGGTTGACATTCGAAAATGATTGCATTAACTATGCTTGAAATTGCCATAAGCGCTAAATCTATGTAGACAAAACTCACGTCCCACCTTTATCCTTACATGTTATGATGGCTCTGTGGCCTTTCTCTTTGTGAAGCATGGATATGATTGGACTCATCATTCCTAAAGCTTCGAATTGGCATCGCTTTATTTTGGTTGCCATTGATTATTTCACCAAATAGCTAAAAGAGGCCTCATATTCTAATTTCACCAAATCTATTATGTGCAAATTTGTGAAACAAGACATCATCTTTTGATATAGGCTCCCCAAACAAATCATCATAGATAATGCCTGCAACTTGAACAACAAAATGATGGAATAAATTTGCTCTCAGTTCAAGATCAAACACCATAATTTAGTGCCACACTCTCTAAAAATGAATAAGGCGATTGAAGCAGTCAACAAAAACATTAAAAAAATGAACAAGAAATTCTTTTGAATAAAAACCTGCGAAATCATCTTTATCCCTAAAAAAACTTGAATAAGAACCAAAAATGGTATCGAGGGGAATAGATTTGCTTAAGTTGAAAATTGGAAAGGTGGCTTAACCAACCAAACCTCACATTTGTCTAAACTTAATCAAGATCAATACTCACCTAATAAACCATCCTCTATTGAAATACCAAAATTTGGCCCATCTACTTTGCCTATCTTAAACCTACCAAACCCACTTTTACCAGATCCTAGAGGAAAAGGGCAATGTCTACCTAAGTTTGAGGCAATTACAACAAGGTAATCCAAGAGGTTCCTCAAAGAGCAACTAACACTGAAAGAATTGGTCATTTGAGAGAAGTCTCTGGGAGTACTTAGCGAAATATTCATATCATTAGCATCAAAAGGGATCGATTGCCTAAAAAAGTTAATGTTTTAACTTTTTTATACATCTCAGAATGTTCAATGATTTGTATTCCTCTTCTTCTAGAAATAAAATACAACCATTTTATTCTCTAAATCCTTTTTTTATACTTGCATACCATATTACATATTGGTCATCATACAATTAATAATGCTTGATGGATTATACCAAATTGATAATAGGGTTTCCTAGTATTACCTTAATAAGATAAAACTTTGCAGAAAAATCTTCTCATGTTTAAAAAACCAAGAATGAATTCTAAAACCACAATTAGACTTACCCTTCAAACCTTCCCTATATTGAAAACGTGACCAAGGATGTCCTTTAATAAACCTTAGCCAAAAGGTAGAGCCAAAGCAACGGTCCTTAACCCTTGCCATCAAACTTGTTGCGACATGCCCCTCGTATGGTATGCTATGACTTAAAAACAAAATAAGAGGGAGCTGTGTCTCACCTTTGGATCATTCCTTGATTAAGATTTGAATTAAGCATGATAATGTGAAAGTTGAAGGGAAGACCATCAGACGAATCGCTCATCGAATTGATTTTGGATAGCTATTACAAAATTACCATGACTTGGAGTCGCCACCTCCCATTTTTGGGCCTGGTATGATCAGATACTTATTAAAATTGATTGTTCCGAGTTATAAAACTCAAAATACTGATTTTATAAGCTACGTATACTGGATTTCATCTTTAAAGGTCTAAGAGTCAGTTATGTATGGGGAAGGATTAGCACCCCTACTACGCCTAAAATTAGTACCATCTAGCCATAAATTATTGAAGTCTCAGTTTTAGTCGATTTTTCATGTGATCATTATTTATGTGCAATCCCTTTGTTATGAATGCAAAGTTTTAAAATATTGGATCCAATTTTCTAGAAATGATTAATTAATATCTCTCTATGCAATCTAAGATTGACGAAAAACATAAAGGGTTTGGTAAAATAAGATCTAGATTAATTTGAAAGAAGATACTTTATGTCAAGCACTGAGAGATACTGACATAGAACATTGCCTTGAGTTTACTTAAATTCGAGTTTTTGAAATCATAAATGCAAGCCACCATCAAGAAGAAAAATGGGTTAGTAAGGCATAAAAGAATATAATAAAAATTGCCTTAAAGATAAACAAATGGAAACAAAAAAGAAATACGATCGGGATATATCTCATAATTGACCTCGATTATTGAGGAATAATCGAATTAACAAATTTAAGACGTGTTTGGACTCGAAGGCCATCATAGGCTTAAAAAGGTTGATAAAAGGTTCAAGGAAACTTGGAAGAAAGAAGACTTAGATTTTTTATGTTTTTTTGAAAAGTGATATTAGAGTAACCCCTTGGAGAAAATGAATCAAAAATTCCCTCAAAAAAATAGGGTTGGATTATCCCGTCAAAAAAAAAATTGATGGTTTTTGAAAATAAAAATTTTTGGAGATTTTAGAGAAAATAAATTTTAAGAAAGAAAATATTTTAGGGAATGGAAATTAATTTTAAAACAATTTTAAGTTTTGATCCAAGCCTAAAGGGTCCTATGTCATGGGGTTATGATTCCATGGGGAAAATCATTGACTAGCAATATTGATTTGGGAAAATCCGAGCAATTTTCTTAAGTTCAGCAAATACAGGGGACATCATTGCACTATCCACCTTCCCAAATTTATTTTGGCTTGGTCCAATAGTTTCTAGTGGCAAACGAGGTACCGTTGGAAAGCTAACTCAATAAGGATTAATGTAAAAATATTCTAAAAATCCTTAAAGATTGCCTTCTAGGTAGAATTAATTTTTGAAACTGATTTTAAGTTAATACTGACAGTAGGTGCTAGGAAAAAGGAATAGTGAACTTTGAAAAATCATCCCAGAATTGTTCTAAATTCTTAAATCATAAATGATACCATTTTGGAAAGTGAACTTTAAAACTTTTTGGGAAAAATATTAAAAAATTCAAAAAAATCATTCATGGGTCAGAATTTCCCCAACAAAATGTTAAGCATTGATTCCAAGGGTTCCATACAGCGAAGATTAGAAAAATCATAACTCCAATATTTGGAGTGGTTCGAGGGCAAACAAGGTACCATTGTAAAGGTAATTTGAAGCCTTTTCAAGAAAAATACTAGAAAATTCTAGGAAAATCGCTTGGAGTATAGAAATAAATTCTCAATTCAGGCTATTATGCTGCTAGTACTAAAATAGGGATTTCTTCAGCTTAAGGCTTTTATAGTCACTTGACAAGGCGTTAGACATGCGAATGTCCAACTGTTGAAGTCCTTAGCGGTGGAGTAATAGACCAATCCAACCCCTATAGAATAGGTTACCAAGCCATTAGCTATCCAGATCAATGGTGACAGTAGGCTTAAAACAAGGCTCAAATTAAGCATTTGAAAACATTTTTAATTTTTGATTAAAAGCAAAATTTATTTGGCCTAATTGAGCCATGATTCCAAACATTTATATTTCATATATCCCCAAGATTGGAGAACTGATATATTATAAACATTAAATCCATGCTAATCCCTATTGATTGAGGTTAGTATAGACTTAACTTGAGGTTTGTTTTACAAAATAGATTTCAGCCCATATCAAACAAACATCATAGCAAACATGTTATAGACTAAATAAGTAAGCATGATATCAAACACTTAAGGCATAGTTAGGCAAACATAATATGGCATTTTAACATGCAATACGTGGCTAAACATAAGCAATGACACAAGCAACATTTTGTCATGTAATAATAGGTATTAAGCATCACAAATTAAAGTGTTAAGATGAAGCAAAAATATATATATAAAAAAAACTAAAATACAAGTTGGCCAAATGGAAATGGAGGAAGAAATATGACTTTTCAGCCACCAAATACCACAATAACTCATTAAACACATAATCATGTTAACAAGCTCACAGAAATGCATGAATTCTATAAGGTTCGTGGTTATCATTCAAAGGGCTTGCTAAAATGGCATAAAACATGTTAACTTTGAATTCGGTTTTGATATAACAAATAGCTTAAGCTAAATTAATTTATACTAAACTAGGCATTTGTGTTAAAATTGAAAAACATTTTGAAAATTACTAAGTTTGTATTTACTCAAAAATATATGTTCCAAAATGTATATTTATAGTTAGAATACTTTTGAGATATGTTTGAGTTAATATCAAGTCAAGAAAAATCATTTTACAATGGATTTTGAAGGTATGAATCGATACAAGAACAAATGTACCGATACTATGCTTAAAACCCTTGTTTGTATCGATATTCTTAAGCATGGATCAATAAATTGCAGTGAGTATCGATAATCATCCCATATGTATCGATACAACGCTTTGCAGTAGCCAAGGTTTGGCTGAAACCTTCGAATGTATCGATACAGGTGTGTTTGTATCAATATAGCTTTGTTGGTATTGATATTCAATCCCCTGTATTGATACAACGAGCTGTAACGGTCACTTTTTTTATTCTTGCATCAATACTATTGGTATTGTATCGATACTATAGCTCAGATCTGAATGAAAACAAGCATTTATGAAGGTTAGAATGGCTCTTCAACCCCCACATTAATTGCCCAATGTCTATAAATCAATTTCAAGCTACAAATAGAGGTTTCCAATAGCTGAAGAAAAAAAAGATACAAAAATCATTCAAGCATTGAACAACAAAAGCTTAAAAAGTCTTCAAATTCTTCATTTTTACTTGTATCAAATTTATATTTTTCCACATCTATTTGTATCTCATTCACCTTGTACTTAAATTCCAGCAAACATGCACCTACAAAGGTTTAATTTGTTTGCAAAATACTTCATTCATATCACAAAAGAGGTTATGTGAAAGTGAGTGACAATATTTGAGAATTTGGGTTAGAATTCTCAAAGGGATTGAAAAGTTCTATCTAAGCCTTAAAAGATAGTGGTGTAAGGTTATACCTTAGCCTTAAAGGTAAACAATTTGATTAGTGAATTGTAGGAATCACCTTTGTAATAAAGTACCAAGAAGAGAGGACGTAGGTGCCGAATTGAAGAATCAAACCTCTACGTATTAATTGTTTGTTTTTCTTACACTTAACTTCTTTTATTTTTAATTTCCTTTAAATTTGTCAAGTTTTTGAAGAATCAATTCACCCCTTCTTGGTTCAATCATTTCCTAGAGCTAACAATTTGCATTAGAGCTTTGGTCTTTATTGTAGGTCTCACAAACTTGAGAAAATATCCTTGATAGCTCAAAAATGGATAATGCAAACATGATGCTTAAAGCCTCAAGAAGCTCACAAGAGTTAAAAAGCCAAGATAAAGTTTTTCTCATGGCATTTGAGACAAATGCAAATGCTGTAATACTTGAAGGACATTCCATTATGAGACTTCCAATCTTCAATGGTGACAACTACTCATATTGGAAGACAAAGATGAGGCTCTTTATCCAAACAAATGACTATGAAGTATGGAAGATCATTGCTACTGGACCACTTATCCTTAAGAAGAGAGTTGGAGATTGTCTTATGCCAAAGGAAGAAGAAGAAGAATGGGATGAAGAAGACACCAAAATGGCATAATTAAATGCCAAGGCCGTGTACACATTGTTTTATGCTCTTGGTCTAAGTGAGTACAATAGGGTCTCACTATGTGACAATGCTAACCAAGTGTGGGACAAGTTAGCAACCACACATAAAGGAACAAATCAAGTCAAGGAATCCAAATTAGTCATGCTTACACTTGACTATGAATTGTTCAAGATGAAGATGGATGAAACTATCAAAGAAATGTCGGATAGGTTCATAGATATTATCAATGGGTTAAAGGCACTGGGAAAGACCTATCCAAATAAAGAGATGGTGAAAAAGCTATTCAATAGTCTTCCCAAGTCTTGGGAAGCAAAAGTGACAACAATTGAAGAATCCAAAGATCCCAACACACTTTCTTTGGATAAACTTATAGGTTTCCTTCTAACCTATGAGCTGAAGATCAAGCATGGACAAGAGTAACCAAAGAAGGTAAGTGTTGGCTTTAAAACAACCACTCATAGTGATGATGATGATGAGGAGGAGAAGGAAGAGGTTGAGAAAGATGAAGAAATGGCCATGTTTGCAAAAAGATTCAATAAATTCTTGAAAATGAATAAAGCAAGAAGACCTCCTAGAAAATAAATAATGAAAGAAAACTCAAGTAAGAAAGAGAAAGAACAAATCATTTGCTAGAAGTGCAAGAAATTGGGACACATTAAATTTGAATGTCCAATGTGGAAGAAATCAAAGCCGAAGAAGCAAAAAAGAAGGCTATGATGGCCACATGGAGTGATAGTGACACATCCAATAATGATGAAGAAGAGGTGGCCAACCTATGTCTCGTGGCTCATGATGTGCCCAAGGTATCTTCTAATGCTAATCCTTACTCATTTGATGAATTACAAGATGCATTTGATGAATTAGCATTAGAATTCAAAACCATGAATTTAAAATATAAAAAAATGATTTCTAAACTTAAGGAAGAAAATAAAACATTAAGCTTGACAAATGATGATCTCAAGAAGAAAGTAGATGAGTTAAAAGTCAATATTGATGATCTAACCAAGAAAAACATAAACTTGCATAACTTATTTACAAGGTTTTATATAGAAAAATAAAAATTGAATAATATGCTAGAAACACAAAGAGCGTTCTTTGATAAAGATGGTTTGGGCTAAGTAGAATTGAAAAAGAAACTCACTTTAAGAATTTTTTTGTGACACAAAACAAATCATTTGATGCATCTAGCATATGTACTCATTGCCATAAACTTGATCTTACTTTTTAGATGTGTTCTTTAAAGACTATTACTTATAAGGCAAGGTTATTAGGAGAGTATTGGTCCTTAAGGGTGTTAGCACATCTCAAGATAAGGCTACCAAAACAAAATGGATTCCAAAAGGCACAAGAATTGTGAACACTAATACTCGAGGACCCAAGAAAATTTGGGTACCTAAAAAGAAAACATGACTTTGTGGTTGTATGAGAAAGAGTATTACTTCAAGGCAAATTCAACAAGGAAGAATTCTTGGTGCCTTGATGATGGATGCTCAAGACACATGACCGGTGACAAAAATTAATGCACGGAGCTAAGGCCTAAGGATGGAGGAAGTGTTACTTGGTGATAACTCAAAAAGACAAATTAAAGATATTGGAACCATAGGTAACAACTCTTCATCCAACATTGAAAATGTTTTATTTGTCAAAGGTCTCAAATATAATCTCCTTAGTATTAGTCAATTGTGTGATAAAGGCATGAAAGTTATTTTTGAATCGATGAATTGTCAAGTTATTGATGTTAAGTCAAATAAACTTGTTTTTGTAGGACATAGAAAAGGAAATGTTTATGTTTTGCATCTAGATGACTTATCTTCTCAAAATGTTTATTTCATTGCTAATAATCATGACTTGCCTTGGTTGTGGCATAGAAGATTAAGACATGTTAGTATGAATGTAATTTCCAAACTATCTAGAAAAGACCTTGTTGTTGGATTGCAAAAAATGAAATTTGATAATGATAGAATATGTGATGCATATTTTCAAGGGAAACATAGAAGAGCTTCATTCAAGCCAATTAATATTGTTTCAACTACTAGAGTATTACAACTTATTAATATTGATCTTTTTGGTCCTACTAGGACTTAAGCTTATGAGGTAAACAATATAGGTTTCATATTGTAGATGATTACTCTAGGTTTACTTGGGTTCTTTTCTTAAGTTCTAAAGATGGATCCTTAGAAAAATTCATTACTTTTGCAAAATTATCCAAAACAAAAAAGGTTATTCTATTTCAAGTGTAAGAAGTGATCGTGGAAAAAAATTTGAAAATCTTGGTTTTGATAAATTTTGTAATGAAAATGACATTAGCCATAATTTCTTGGCACCTAGTATTCCTCAAAAAAACGAAGTTGTTGAAAGGAAAAATAGGACCTTGGAAGAAATGGCTAGAACCATCCTTTGTGAAAACAATTTACCAAGATATTTTTGGGCAGAAGCCATTAACACTTCTTGCTACATTATAAATAGAACTATCGTTAGGCCAATCCTAAAGAAAACTCCATTTGAACTTTTTAAAGGAAGAAAACCTACAATTAGCTACTTTCATCCTTTTGGATACAAATCTTTTGTACTGAATAATGGAAAGGATAATCTTAGTAAATTTGATGTAAAAAGTGATAAAGGAATTTTTCTTGGTTATTCAACAAATTCCAAAGCTTATAGAGTGTTTAATAAGAGAATCTTGGTTGTTGAAGAGTCAATACATGTTATATTTGATGAAGCTAACTCAACCTTAAGAAAGGTATCCCCTGATAATGATGATGTAGAGATTTACCAAGAATAAGCATCACACAAAGAGCAAAGACAAACAATGCAAAGTTAAAAAGCTCCAAAAGAAGAAGAACTACATGAGCCAACTCAAGTAGAAAGGGAAAGAAATCATCTTAGAAAGTTGACTTATGTCAAAGAAGGTGAGATAATTGGTGATCCTAAGCAAAGGTTAAGAACTAGATCATCTCTTAGAAATACATGCAATTATGTAGCTTTTCTTTCACAAATTGAACGCAAGAATTTAGATAAGGCTTTAAAAAATGATAGATGGATCATGGCCATGCAAGAGGAGTTAAACTAATTTGAGAGAAGCAAAGTTTGGAATTTAGTGGAAAGACCTAGTGATTATCCCATCGTAGGTACTAAATGGGCCTTTAGAAACAAACTTGATGAGCATGGAACCATAATTAGAAATAAGGCTAGATTACTAGCTAAAGGATATAGTCAAGAAGAAGGAATTGATTTTGATGAAACTTATGCCCCTGTAGCCAGACTAGAGGGCATTAGAGTACTTCTAGCCTTTGCATGTTTTAACAATTTCAAGTTGTACCAAATAGATGTCAAAAGTGCCTTTTTTAATGGTTTCATTAATGAGGAAGCTTATGTTGAGCAACCTTCTAGTTTTGAAAATCTTCATTATCCCGATCATGTCTTTAAACTTTAAAAAACTTTGTATGGACTAAAGCAAGCACCTAGGGCATGGTATGAGAGGCTCTCAAAATTTTTAATTGAAAAATATTTTAATAAAGGCAATGTTGACAAAACTCTTTTTATAAAAGTCAAAAACAAGGATAGTTTAGTGATTCAAGTTTATGTTGATGATATTATCTTTGGTGCTACTGATGAATCTCTTTGTTAAGAATTTTTTAAGTTAATGCAAGGTGAGTTCCTAGATGAGCATGATAGGAAAATTAACATTCTTTTTGGGACTACAAGTCAAATAAACAAAAGATGGCATCTTCATCAATCAAGCAAAGTATACGAAGGAATTACTCAAGAGGTTCAAAATGGTTGAAACCAAGCTTTGTTCCACACCTATGAGTACTTTAACAAAGCTTAAGAAGGATGAAAAAGGTAAAATTATTGACTCTAAACTTTATAGGTCTATGATAGGTTCATTGCTTTATCTCACTGTGAATAGACCTGACATAATGTTTAGTGTATGTCTATGTGCTAGATATCAATCATCACCAAGGGAGTCACATCTAATTGCCATGAAAAGAATTTTTAGGTATCTTAGAGACACTCCTAATCTAGGCTTATGGTATCCAAAAGAATCATCTTTTGCCTTACACGCTTATTCCGATGCGAATTTTGCTGGATGTAAAATTGATAGGAAAAGCACTTTCGGTACTTATCAATTTCTTGAAAATATGTTTATATCATGGTTCTCCATGAAACAAAATAGTGTTGCTTTATCCACAATCGAAACAGAGTACATATTCATGGGAAGTTGTTGTGCCCAAATTTTATGGATAAAACAACAAATGGAGGATTTTGGCGTTACCATGGATCATATTCCAATTAAATGTGACAATACTAGTGCCACTTGTCTCACCAAAGATCAAATTCAACACTCTAGAACTAAGCACATAGAGATTAGACATCACTTCATTAAAGATCATGTGCAAAAAGGTGATATAGTGCTTGAATTCGTTGATACCTTGCATCAACTAGCTGATATTTTCACTAAACCACTTGGCAAGGATAGATTTTGCATAATTAGAAAAGAAATTGGCTTAATGAATGCACCCTAAATTGATAAGTTGGTAAAATTTTGATACTTTGCCTCAATATTATTTGCATCATGCTTAGCTTAAAAAGCTAGCTTTGCATACCTACTTGTTTGATGATGGGTAATTGTATTAATTTTTATTCTTGGGTGATTTTTTTGTTTTTTGGTTAAATTTTAAATTGTTCATGCTAAATGATTTTGATGTGAAAATTTTGGTTCAAGTTGCATTTTCTAATGCTTTTCACAGAACAATTAGGTCAAAAATATACTTAATTTGATACCATCTTAATGGAAGTGACCCAATACTAGGCCATACATATCGATACCAGCACATTCTTTTTCCATGTATCGAGACTAGTTTTAAGGTATCGATTTAAAATCAAGAATTGTTCATTGCATCTATACTTGACTCCAAGTATCGATACAGTGTATCGATACTCCCCAGCTTGTATCGATATAGATCAACTTGTTCTATGTCTCGAGACCCAGTTCCTTGTATCGATACAAAACCCAGAATTGTTCTTTGTATCGACATTGCCCTTTCTATATCAATACTCACTATTGATTTAGGACTCCTCCTGCATGAAAGCTCATTTTCATCAAGCACTATTCATACTCTCCCCTAGACTCCTCTCCCTCACTCAACCTTCAATCATCAAAACTCACAATCCTTACACTTTTCTTACAATCCTTAATCTAAAAACATCGGTTAATTTCATCACAATTCACCAATTCCATGTGAAAATCAACCCATTACCATCCAAAACCTCAAGAATTTGAAACCTTCCCTCACTCAAGCCCTCACCATTCTCCTGTCAAATTCCATAAATTTTGTCCAAATTTCTTCACAATTTTTAAGTGCTTTTTCATTCTTAAGTTTTTCCCAACTTGGTTGTTAAGATTGGTTATGGATTCACTCGATACACTACACCATATTGCCATCAAAACTTACCGCCCACCATGTGCTTGACCATTTTGCTCAACCAACCTTTCCTTAGCACCTTCCCTGGGTTCTTCCACTCGACCTGCTTGACTTGCTACCTTCGGTAACTTTCACCACGATTGATGAACCTCATCGAAACCCAATCCCATCTCATCCGAAACCCACCAAATCACATCAAACATGTCACCAACATAAATCCTCTCCTCCACTTGTTCAAACCAACATCCAATTCTATTGAGTCACCACCTGCTCGATAAAAGTCCTTATCATTGATGATAATGATTATGGACCAAATTTCTTTCACTCAATGTTACGATTAGCGAGAATCTTGTTCATGTATTCTTTAGCAATGCCTCTCTTATCATTGATGATCATGATTATGTCATTGCTATTCGATCGTATCTTTTGGGCCAAGATCTCATTGTCAACCTAACTTTTCTTACTGTTGCCTTTGGTTTCCTGAATGAAGATGTAATCAATAAAAGTCTGGCTCTCGTAGCTTTGCGCACCTTAAACAACAAAGCCACCCTCCTATGATTGATCGCTTACTCCATCTTATCATTTTCCATTTGCTCTGTCTATACGGCACCAAACATACTTTGATTAGTGATATCAACTATTAGTGGCTCATATGATTCAAATCGGGAATCATCTAAACCTAGCATATTTTATCTTTGTGAACCTTGTTCTTTGTGTTCATGGTTGTCATAGCCTCCTCCATGGCATGGCCTTGAGCTACTATTTTGACACTCAAGGTCTTGAGCTTTCTTGCAACCTTGAGATTATGATAACTACTTACCGTTATATTGGTTGTAAATCCATGGGGCTCATTGGGTATGAAATTCAAGGTGCTGACTTTATTTCGAAGGCTCATTGACAACCACCTCCACCGTTTGAGCAATCGAATGTTCTCGCTCTTGATGATCATGATGATGATATGGAGCATGATGCGCCTTTTCCAACCCCGGCTCCCGTTACCTCGTCATTCGCTCCCATGGACCTCCAACATATGTACAATTCCATCATGGGCCATTTTGACACATCAGAGTGACACCTTGACTCTTAGGATTACCGATTCAATACCATTAATGCTCGCCTTTCTAGTCTCGAGCATAGTCATCAGGTGTTGATCGAGCATTTCCATAGCTTTTCTGCTGCCATTCCTTATGCATCGCTGCCGAATACTCTGTCTGTCACAAATCCTCTAGCCGATGAACCTTAGTCATCATAGGTTTATTTTAGGATGACATTTAAGGTTTTTTTTTTTTGGATTCGTTTGAACTTCTTTATTTTGTTGACTTTATTTAACATTATCTCCTCAATGCATCATCTTTGCTTGCATTTTCTCCATTACTTTGAATTGCTCTTTCTTATGTTTTAATATAAAAAAATGGGAGAAATACCAATGTCATAAATTTGTAATGTGTTGCTAAATATGTCTTCTATGAAATTATTAAGCACTTGATCATGATTATATTGTCATGTTGAAACCCAAATAACATGTTGATATTGAACATTATTTTACATGATGTAGCTTGATTTCTAAAAATCTTGGGCAATAATATCGATTTAAAATGTTGTAGCTTTAAAGGACCTTATTTACTCAAATTAAAACTTTTGAAAACCATTGCTTTATTGAGGGGGAGTTTTTTTTTAATCTAAAAAACAATCAAATTTATCTTAAGTTTTATTATATCAAAAAGAGGGAGATTGTTAACTTTGAATTCGATTTTGATATAACAAACAACTTAAGCTAAATTAATTTATACTCAACTTGGTGTTTGTGTTATAATTGAAAAACATTTTGAAAAGTACTAAGTTTGTATTTTCTCAAAAAAATATGTTCCAAAATGTATATTTATACTTAAGAGTACTTTTGAGATATGTTTGAGTTAATATCAAGTCAAGAAAAATCGTTTTACAAAGGATTTTGAAGATATGTATCGATACAATGAACAAATATATCGATATTATGCTTAAAACCCTCATTTGTATCGATATATTGTAGTGAGTATCGATACTCACCCCATATGTGTCAATATAGTGCTTGGCAATAGCCAAGGTTTGGTTGAAACCCTCAAATGTATTGATATAGCTTGGTTGGTATCGATATTCAGTCCCTTGTATCGATACAACAAGCTATAACGGTCATTTTTTTTATTCTTGTATCGATATTATTGGTATCGTATTGATACTATAGCATGGGTCTGAACAAAAATAAGCATTTATGAAGGCTACAACAGCTCTCTAACCACCACATTAAATGCCTAACGTTTATAAATTAATTTCAAGCTATAAATAGAGGTTCCCACTAGCTGAAGAAGAAGAGATACATAAATTATTCAAGCATTAAACAACAAAAGCTTAAAAAGTCTTCAAAATTTTCATTTGTACTTGTATCAAATTTATACTTTTTCAAGTCTATTTGTATCTCATTTACCTTGTACTTAAATTCTAGCAAACATCGACCTACTAAAGGTTCAATTTGTTTGCAAAACACTTCATTCGCATCACAAAAGGGGTTATGTTGAATTGAGTGAAAATATTTGAGAATTTAGGGTTGAATTTTCAAAGGGATTGAAAGGTTCTATCTAAGCCTTAAAAGATAGTGGTGTAAGGTTATATCTTAGCCTTAAAGGTAAACAATTTGACTAGTGAATTGTGGGAATCACCTTGGTAAGAAAGCACCAAGAAGAGAGGACATAGGTGCCGAATTAAAGGACCGAACCTCTATACATTGATTATTTGTTTTTCTTACCCTTAACTTCTTTTATTTTCAATTTACTTCAAATTTGTCAAGTTTTTGAAGAACCAATTCACCCCTTTCTTGGTTCAATCTTTTCCTTGAGCCAACAAAAAAACAAAAATGAGAAAAGAAAAAGATATAACTGAAAGGGTGAGGGAAATATATCACAAAATAAACATTGAAGCCTATTTAATCTCTTTGTCAATATGGCGCCTCACGCTTGCTTTTGTTTGCTCTCCACTTTTTCCTTTCTTTTTTTCAGTTGCTATGAATTTTTGTTGCTGATTTTTTTTGGTGGCTGCTAAAAGTTGTTTTTAAAGGGCTCTCTCTTTCTTTCATGCAAAGCAACAAATGTTGCTTATAAAGGGTGGTAGGCTAAGGCTAAAAAAACCTAGGGTGAGAGGTTAATTTTGTATATTATTCCACAAAAATAATGAGTTGTGGTGTACTAACATGTGCTTTCAATTTTTAATTGGTCCAAGTACTAATATTTGAGTACTAACTAACCACCAAAGTTCAAAAATAACCTTGAATATCACTTTTGCCATGAAATACCCTGCCATCAAGCTAATTAGGTCTTTAAAAGAAAATCAGTAATCCAACCTAATAGGCCTAAAATTAATTCTAATAATGGACATATTGAATATAAATAATTTTAATAAGGCCCATCCAGAATTTAAAATATTTTAAAAGATGATTCAATACAATTAAATAAAATAGTAAAATATGCACGCGGGCCCTATTTTATTTAATATATATTTTTTAAGGCTTGGTCTTAAATTAAATAATTTATGACCCAATATGATTAACTAAAATAGACTCAAATAAAATAATTAAATATATACGTGGGCCCTATTTTATTTAGTATATAATTCTTAAGGCTTGGTCTTAAATTAAATAATTTATGACCTAATATAATTAAATAAAATAGGCCCAAATAAAATAATTAAAATATACATGGGCCTTATTTTATTTAATATATATTTCTTAAGGCTTGATCTTAAATTAAATAATTTATGATCTAATATAATTAAATAAAATAAGCCCAAATAAAATAATTAAATATGCACGTGGGCTCTATTCTATTTAATATGTATTTCTTAAGGCTTGATCTTAAATTAAATAATTTATAACCCAATATAATTAAATAAAATAACCCAAATAAAATAATCATTTATGCACATGGGCCCTATTTTATTTAATAGATTTTCTTAAGGCTTGGTCTTAAATTAAATAATTTATGGCCTTAGCTTAGCTAAGCATGATGGAGTTGGGCATGAGCTTGTACGAATAACCTTAATGGTGCCTTAGACGATGGCTTCTGATGCACTAAACGTTGGCTTGGATGAAATAGGGTGTCTACTAAACCATATTCCTATTAATCAATTTAGACTATCACATGCATCTTTTCAGTCATGTCAAGAACCAATTAACTAAGTCTGTTAAAGATGAACAAACCCGTAATACGAGTCGATTAGACTTAAGAGCCTTCCTACACATCAAGGCTCACCTTAACCTTCAAAAAGGACATCAACCATTTGAAAAAAAAAACTTTTTGAGCATTAAGAGTAAAGTTAGCAATCCTTAGAGGAAAAGACACCCAATGAAACTCAAAGATGGAAATTAATTCAAAAACTCCAAAGCCAATTGCCAGATTAGATTTTTAAATCATCATATTTGCATTATTTAAGTATGCATTTGCACCCTTATCCATCATACATGAAACTACTACCACCTTTTAGGCATGGACTATTACCTTTAAAGGTCCCAAGCAAAGTTAAAACTATAGGGAGCAACTATTGTCTGCAAAAACCCTGTAAACCCTTAGTAAGCTCTCTAAACTCAACATATCTTAGTCAGCAAAGAGTTGGATCCCTGCCTACCTCAGTCCACAAAATGCTGGATGCTTACTTACCTTAGTCCACAAAAAGCTTGATGCCTACCTACCTCAATCCATAAGAGTTGGATACCTATCGAGTCAAAGCTCGCACTAGCTGGCACTTGTCTGGAGGGCCAAACTTGAGAAATTAGAAGCCTAGTAAGGAGTTTAAACCCTATAAAAACTTATCAAATGTTATTTTATTAGTCAAAAGTGTCGCCAACATATTCTACCTATCTCAGCATAGTAGTAATTGGATCTCTATTTTCTTAGAGGTACTTAAAAGGAAATGTTATACCTCAGATAAAATAATGTCTATTTGTCCTTGCCTTGTTCCTGATACGCAATAACAACCAAAAAAAGGTAGTTATAAACACCTCATTTTGTCTAGGCAAACATTCAAGGTATTAGAAGTCATCATCTGAGGCATCATCGATGTCATTTGGAGAAGCATAAGTCAATTCTCTACCATCCTTAGTTAAGGTAAAGGGTTCAAAGAGTCAATAGTAAGAAAAATCCATATTTTTTATGTATATATATCAATACATGGTGTGAAGTATCGATACAAGGCTATATGTCATTCAAATTCCAAAATACTGCTAGTTGTATCGATACTTGAAGAGTGGTTTTGATACCAAGGGTGTTTGCATCGATACAGATTTATGTTGCAGCTAAAATCGCAAGTTTTGGCCAACAAGTATCAATAAAGGAGTGCATGTATTAATACAAAAAGCTTGGTATCGATACAAGCTTACTAGTATCAATATGCCTTGTATTGATACAAGATTTAAAGTATCGACACATTCTGGGTTTTCTTGCTCAATGTATTGATACAGAAGACTATTTTTGACCTAGTTTGAGACATTTTTCTCCTTTCATACCATGACTTCATCAGATGCTAAAAGGTTTCACATTATACATGCCAAAAGTCCTGTGTGCCCTATTGCTAGGTCATTCTATGTGGTTGAAATTCCCCTATATAATCCAACTTTCTTATTTAGCTGAGAAAAAAAAGAAGATTACAACGCATTTATATTAGCCACCAAAAAACATTTAAGCTTTCCAAAAATATAAAATTCATGTAGCTTTCTTTCCACCTTCTAAAAACCTTTACAGAATCTCTCATTTCATTTATCTCCACCTGTAAAACCATCACCATAACCAAAAGCTCTTTATTTCATTCCATTATTGCTAATCTAAATAAAGGAAGGGGAACAAAATGAGATCTACATTGCTTGGTTGTTGCTTAAGTAAGAAGCTAGGAGTTAAAGTTTCATCTGGGGTATTTTTCCATCTTTTCTTTATCTTTTTTTTTGTTTGTCTTCATCGTCATCTCTTTAGTGAACCTTCATGTTTCCATGACCCTATTATGGCTTACATGCATTGTTATGGCTTTGTTTGTGGTAATCTTAAGATTTTGATGACTTTCTCAGTGCCTTGATATTGGTTCCATTAAATAAAATGCCATATTTGATTTGGACATTAAAATAGCCCAAGCTCATGCATTTTTGCCATGTTTTTCTTCATCTTAACATGCTCATTTCAAGTGTAGATGTTCATTCTAGTATGTTTTAATCTTTATCATGCCATTAAATGGATTTTCAACATGATTCCTTATTGAAACGCATCGATAACTTACTTGTTCAATGTTTGCTTATGCTTAATATCTTCCCTTATTTTAGTTCATCACAGGTTTGTTAAAATGCCTCTATGATGCTTGTCAAAATCTGTTTTTAAAGAAAACCCCAAGCTAAGTCCATAGTAACCTTACTCAATAGGGACTATTATGGATTTAATGTTTTTAGTATATTGGTTGTCCAATCGTGAGGATATATCAAGCATAAATGTTTGGATTTAGGGTGTCATTAAGCCAAACACATTATATTTTTAATCCAAAATCAAAAATGCTTTCAAGTGTTCTGTCTAAACCTTGTTTTGAGCCTATCATGACTATTGGTGTGGATAGCGGATGATTTAGTAGCCTACTCTATAGGAGTTGGATTAGTCTATTACTCAAATCCCATGGACCTTAATGATTGGATAATTGCATGTCTGACACATCGACACATGACCATAAAAGCTTTAACTTAAAGAAACCTCTATTTTAGCATTCGCAACACAGTAATCTTGATTTAAAATTTTTTTTGGACTCTAAATGATTTTTTGGAATTTTTGAGCATTTTTTTTAAAGAACTTCGAATTACCTTTATTTTTCCCCTAGATCATTTCGAATATGGAAGTTATGATTTTTCAAGCCTTTTGTTGTCTAAATCCTTTAGAATTAGCAATTCATATTCTGTTTGGGTGATTCTAACCCATTCAATTTTTTTGGATATTTTGAATATTTTTCACCAAAATTTCATAAATTTCATTTTTAAAAAGGTATCATTTGCAATTCAACGATCTCGATTGTGTCAGAGGCAATTTTTCAAAGTTTATAGCCCTTTTCTCCTATATTTACCTTAACACTGACTCAAACTCAATTTCAAAAATTAATTCCACCTAGCAAATGATTTTTTAAGATTTTTTGAATATTTTTACACTAATCCTTATCAAGTTACCTGTCCAATGGCAGCTCATTTGCCACTAGGAACCATTAGGCCAAACCAAAATAAATTCGAGAAAGTGGATAGCATGATGTTATCCCTTATTTTTGTTGAGCTTGAGAAAATTTAGTTGGATTTTCTTGAACCATCTTTTTTAGTAATTCAGAGGATTTGAAATGTATTCAATGGTTTCCCTCATGGAGTCATGAATCATGACATAGGTCCTATTAAGCTTAGATGAAGCTAAAAAATGTTGTCAAAATCAATTTCTTTTTCCTATTTAACATATTGATTTTCTATTCTAAAATCTATTTTCTTAAAAATGTCAAAAATTTTGATTTTCAAAACCACTCAAAATCATTTTTTTGAAGGGATGTTCTTAACTTGTTTTCTCCAAAGGGATATTCTAACCCCACATTTCAAAATGGATGTTTTTGCTCTATTTTCTCTGAAGGGATATTCCACTATTCTTCAGGCTTCTCCAAACCTTCTATCAAACATTTTATGCCTAGGCCAACCATCAAATCCAAGCATGTCTTAAAATTGTCAATTTAGTTATTCCTCAATAACTGAGGTCAATTACTAGATACTTCCCAATCGTCCCTCTTTTATGTCTTTGTATATTAATTCGTAATACAAGTTTTATTATGTTCTTTTATGCCTTATTAACACATTTCCTTTTCTCATGTTGATTTTGAATCCATGATTTTCAAATTTTATAAAATCCAAGGCAATGTTCTAATCAGTATCCCTCCAATGCTCGATATAGAGTATCCTCTTTTAAATCAATGCATATCTTATTTTACCAAATCTTTTTTGTTTTTCCTCCCTCCTAGGTTGCATAAAGATATTATTTAAACTTTTATCATGAAAATTCAAATTTAATATTTAAAAATTTGCATTTATAAGAAAAGGATTACACATAAATATTGATCACATGAAAATGAAAAAAATCGAGACTTTAATAATTTATGGCTAGATGGTACCAATTATAGGTGTTTTAAGGGTGTTAATCTTTCCTTACATGTAATTGACTCCTTGACCCTTTTAAAATGAGCTCTAGTATACACAATCCATAAAATTAGTGTTTAAAGTTTCATAACTCAGAATCAACAGTTTTGATAGGTATCCAGCCATAACTAGCCCAAAATGATTAGTGGCATCTCCAAGCCATGGTTATTTCACAATGGCCATCCAAGACAGTTTAGATGAGCAATTTGTCTGATAGTCTTCCCTTCGACTTCCACTCCATAATGCCTAACCCAAATCCCAATCAAAGGATAAGCCATAGGCGAGCCCATTCCCTTTACTTTCTCTTTCATTTTTAAGTCATAATGCACGCGAGGGGCATGTCGCAACATCAACGACTCATTATCAGCGTGAATCATGAACTCCTTGGGCCATAGGTAGTGTTGTAATGTTTTCAAAGCCTGGACCAATGCATACAATTCCATATCATAGTTTGGGTAGTTTAAAGCTATTCCATTTAGTTTTTTCACTAAAATACATAATTTGTTGTCCTTATTGCATAAGCACTTTGCCAACACTTACAGTGAAAGCATCATATTCAATCTCAAACGGTTTTTTGAAGTTAAGCAAAGACAATAAGGGAGCACTTGTCAAGTTTTGCTTCATGTGCTGAAACATCTTATCTTGTTGCTCATCTTACTTGAAGCCAACATTTTCTTTATTATCTCAATGAGTGTGTGGCTAATGTACTAAAGTCTTTTAGAAACCACTAGTAAAAACTAGCGAGTCCATGAAACTCTATAGTTACCTATACTTGTAAGACTTTGCTATTCTTGAATTGCACTGATTTTCTCCTCATCAACTTATATTCTTTGTGCACTCACAAAAAAACTAAGAAAGACAACCTTATCGATACAAAAGGTGCATTTCTTTAAGTTTGCAAATAACTTCTCTTGCAAAAGCTCTATGCAGTTAATCTAACATGTCATCTAAGTGAGGAGTAGGATATCGATGCTTTATTGTAATGTTGTTGATGGCTTGGCAATCAATGCATATTCTCCAAGTCTTATCTTTTTTAGGTACAAGACCAGAACAGTACATGGTCTTATACTCTCCTTCATGTACCTTTTCTCCATTAACTCATTTACATAACTTTGAAGCTCTTTTGTCTCCTCAGGATTGATTTTATAGGTTGATCGATTTGGAAGAGTCGCATTATAGACAAAACCAATTTGATGCTTAATCCTTTGGATAAGAGGTAATCCATGTGGTGTTTCCTTAGGAAAACATCCTTATAGTCCTACAAAAGAGAAACAATAGAACTAGGCAAAGCAGGGTCAATCTCATTAGTGTTTAAAAATGCCTCTTTGTATGAAAGTACAATCATTGGCTATTTTAAAAACTTTATTTTTTTATTTCACTTGTTTTTACATGGAAATTTGTTTTTCTTTCTAATTTTATCTCAGTGGTTGAATCTGTCCTATATTTTCTTCTTCAATTTTCTAAACCTTTTTTTCTCTTAAATTCTCACTTGTATTCCTTTTATCACTTTTTTTTAGGTCACTCTTCTTTTGTAACCTCACTTAATCCTTATAGACTTGTTACGGTGACAAAGGTACAAGAGTGATCGATCATTGATTAAGTAAAAAAGAGTAGTTTTTTTCATAAAGCCATTATGCTTTACACACTTATCAAACTACTATGGACACTGTAGCAACAAGTGTCTAGCTTGCATCGGTACTAAATCACATAACACTTCATTTTCATATTAGTCGATCCAAAATGCAACTAGCATCTGTTTGCTTACCATAATGTTGCCATTATCATTTAACCATTGTAATGTGTATGGTCTAGAGTGCTTTAACATGGGTAGTCCTAATTTTTCCACCATAGTTATAATTGAAACATTATTACAACTACCATTATCAATAATCACACTACAAAGTTTGTCCTTGATGTGTTATGTATATGAAAGATGTTCTCCCACTGTACTTCTTCAACTTCTTTTGTTTGTAAGCTTAGTTTTCTCCTAGACACTAATTTAATCACAAGGGGCTAAATATTCCTCCTCGAGATTATCCTTCCATGGTAGCATTTCATCAATGTCAAAATTTTCATTGTCGGTCATTGTCTTTCACCACCATAACCTGCCTATTTGGACATTAACTTGCTATGTGTCCTTAGCCTTGGCATGTAAAACACTTAATGTCACGATTAAGAAATATGGCTAGTGTTCTTAGCCTTTGACTTAGATTTATGCTTAGGAGTTAAGGACTTTTGTGGCTTATCTTTCATCTTTGAAGAACTTATTTTTCAAGAGGTCGAACTTGAGTTATGGGTTGCTCATGAACTTCTTCCTCTTGAGTTATTGCTTTACTTTGATGGCCATGTACACCAAATCTTCCAAATCCACATGATGTTTCATCTCTACTTTATCATATATCTCTTAGTTTAATCCAAGTAAAAACCTAACCATTGTAGCCTCTCGATCTTTCTCTAAATTAGCCTGGATCATAGCAATCTCCATCTGTTTATAATAATCCTCTACGCTTCAGCTTTTCTTGTCTAAGACCTTACAACTTTTTATATAATTCTCGGTAGTAATGACTTAGAACAAACCACTTTCTCATCACTATTTTCATCTCCTCCCACATCTTTATTGGATGCTCTTTATTATGTCTTTTGTTTATAAGAAACTGATCCCACCAAGTAATATCATATTTAAAAAATTCAATCATAGCTAATTTTACTTTCTTTGCTTTGGAATAGTTATGGTAGTCAAATACGAATTGCATCATTTTCTTTAACTCAAGATGTGTTAGGATCAAATCTACCTTAAGATGATAGAATTTTTATCTTAATATTCTCTAAGTTGTTATCTTTCCAATTCTTAGCTTTCTAAACCTCTTTTTATACTTTCTATTACTAATAATCAAATCATGATCATCTTTTTCACTAAAATCGACCCATAATCTCTTCATCTTCAACCTTTATTTCCTTCAGTTGAAATTTTTCCCTCTTAAGCACATTAGGAGCATTTATGGTTACTCCACATGTGTATTATTTATTAGATCTATTTATTCACGAACCTGCTCTAATTTTAGTCTCATCACATGCCTCATCTCATCTATCATGGCCTCCATAAATAATTTCAGATTAACCAATCCCATAACTTTAGTAGTGCTCTTAGTATTGCTGTGAGACTTCTGCAAGAGATTAGTTGAAAAAAGTCCTCACAATTCTTTACCTTATGTGTTTACACTCAAGAATGAGAATCACTCTTTACTCATATTTCACTCAAAAAATATGCAGTTTTTATCCCTTTAATGCTTTCACCACTCGTGCCTTTTTCTACTCAACAATTTTTTTTGGTTCTTTTCAGATAAACATACAATAGTTAAAATTTTTAACAATTATTCACCACTAACTTATCAAGGCAAAATAGAGGCTAGAAACAAGGTTACATCATAGATTTAAAGGTTTCAATATTGCACAAAAAAACTAGTTTTGTACCCACAGATTTTGGAATTGAACAACATTATGAAAATCCTAGAATTTGACACAAAGAAATTAGTGTGTTGATGACCAAGTGAAAATTGAATTTTTATTTTACTTTTTTTACAATATCGAGAGCTAAAATTAAAGATATAGCAAAGAAAAAAAAGGAAAACTCAGTTGAAAAGAGATTAGAAATTACGTTGAAAACGAAAGGAAAAAAAATAGGCTAAAAAAATGGGATAGGCCAAACCTGAGGCTAGAACCTTTACTTTAATACCAAATGATACGAACCTCATCATGAATAACAAGACCCAAAACACAGTTGGGAACCCAAGATCATACTATGATCAGATTTGAATGGAAAGACCCCAGCCCTTTACCTATATAGATGTAAGAACTCTAGTATGATGAAGACCCTACAATTAATTATTGAAGGATTGATTAATAAGTTGAAGATGAATGCCATGAAAAATTTTGATAAGTTCGAATGGTTCTTAAAAAAACTAAAGACAAAAATAACTTACAATTTTTTGAATAATGATATGTCTTTTTCTTTTCCATAAATGTTTATTCATAAGTTAGATTATTACAAAAAGTTCCTAAAATAGCTTAAGGCCAAGATTTGATAATCTTAAAATAGAAAAAGAAATAATCAGCCTATTAAATGGCTATTTACATGCCTAGAAAGGAAATAATTAGCCTATTAAATGGCTGTTCATGCACCTAAAATGGAAAAAGAAATAATCAGCCTATTAAATGGTTATTCATACATCTCAAATAGCAAAGTTTCTAGAAGGAAAGTAAATAACTTTTGCATGCAAGCCTTTTATTTAGTCCTCAAAATACTCTTAAACATGTTAATTTTTATTTGCTAGAATTAAACTTAGCTTTGGTTGAATTCTTCTAGAACTTGAATCATGTTGATACACCTTTGTTGAATAGGTAGACCATGTACAATGGGCTTCCACGCATTTATTTGAGCCCAAATTTCTTGAATCAGCCTGTTAATTGCATCTTTGAACTTTTTTACTCGTGCTCTCGTAACTAGACTAATTGGAACTTGAATTGGATCCTATAAACTTGTGCCATGATAAGCATCAGGATCTTATGCTTAGACATGGGTTGAATGACATATGTTTTATAATCATTTATTTAGATGAATTAACCTATACGTTATATAGGAATATCTGAGCATGTCATATGTAACCAAACTAGAGTCTAAGCATAGTGAGTTTCTGTTAATTCAATTTGCATAGGAATATAATAAATTGGCTGATAAAGATATTTTTGTAAGACCATTAGAAGAGACTTATAAATAAATTAGAACTCTAGGTTAACAACTCAATATCATTAGTCAAGTTACGAGGGCAAAATAGGTTTAAATGAAATATTGAGGGAAATTGTAATCCGAGGCTTCTATTATTGATTAAGTAAATCCTATTTACTTTCTTTGTTTTGTTATTTTGTTAATTTTACTTTTATTTTTATTTTACTTTACAACCTTTTAATTAGTTGTTTGGATAAGATTAAATTGTTTTAATTTTAGTACTTAGCAAATTTAGTTCAATTTGTCGTGGGAGCAATACTTTACTTATCACTATATTGCTTGTTTATGATACATGCACTTGTATGGAAATCTAACAAGTTTTTGGCACTGTTACCAGGAAATTAATTTAGTAATTTTTTAAGTATTAATTTTAGGTTATTTAAATCTTAATTCATATATTTTTTTTAATTTTAGATACCTTTGGTTATTATAGCAATACAATAGATGATAATAAAGACATGAAGTGCTTACGGGATTTTGTTATCCTTCTGGTGCAAAGCATTTATTCTAGTATATGGAGGCCTGCCATTCAAGCTAATAATTTTAAGATAAAGCCAGCCATCATTTAAATGATCCATAGATCAATTCAACTTGGTGGTTTATCTAATAATGATCCTAATGCTCACATTGTGAACTTCCTAGAGATATATGATACTTTCAAACATAATGAAGTTTTGAATGATGCCATCAGATTGAGACTCTTCCTGTTCTCACTTCGAGATAAGGCTAAAAGTTGGTTAAATTCACTTTTAGCTGGCTCTATCACCACCTAGGATGACTTACTTAAAAGTTTCTTGCAAAATAACATCCATGCGCCAAGACAACAAAGATGCAGAATGACATCACTTCTTTTGTGTAGTATAATTCAAAATCACTTTACAAAGCTTAGGAAAGATTCAAGGATTTGCTTCGAGATGTCCTCATCATGGTTATCCTAAATGGCTTCAGGTATAAACTTTTTACATGGAATGATGGGTCAAATTAGAACTATTATTGATACTATAATAGGTGAAGCATTTATGGGGAAATCACTTGATGAAGCTTATGAGTTACTTGAAGAGATGGCTTATTATAATTATCAATGGTCAACTGAAAAGAGTGTGATAAGAAAAGTTGCAAATACCTACGACACCAATGCCATTACTTCACTAAAAGCACAACTAGCAATAATCACAAGGAAAATGGATGTTATGAGCGTACATTTGATTCAGAGTCCTTTTATGATTTGTGAATTATGTAACGACGGGCATTTAAGGGATCATTGCCCAACCTATGCTAGATTAGTTAATTATATCAGGAATTATAGAAAATAGCACGATGACCCTTTTTCCAACAGCTATAATCTAAGGTGGCGAAATCACCCAAATGTTTCGTAGAATAATAATCAAAGGCCTTCCTCGAAAAGTACAAAAGCATTCCCTCTCAAGTTTTCTTACCATGCTCAAACTCCTTTTCAAGAAAAGAAGTCATCATTGGAAGAAATTTTATTGCAATTTATGAAGAAAACTGATGCTCTTATTTAAAGTCAAGTAGAATCTCTTAGACAAACTAAAGTTATGGTTCAGGATCAAGTAGAATCCCTTAAGAAAATTGAAGTCTTTATTTAAAACCAAGAAACATCTCTAAGAACCTTGAGATCAAGTGGGCCAACTCATTAATGCCATCAATAATCATCCTATGGGTACTCTTCTAAGTGATACCAAACCTAATCCAAAAAAGGATAGGAAAGAACAATGTAATACAGTCACACTTAAGAGAGGAAAAAAGGTTAAAGGTTATAGTAAGAAGAAAGATAAAATAAACCAAACCAAATGATGAAGAAGATACGAGAAGGAAGCAAAAAAATACAAAGCAAGAAAAGCCACCTCTAGGTAGAGGTTGCAATTCGGTAGGTTTGGGTGGGTTTAGGTTTGGTCATTTCGGGTTTACGTTTTTTCAGATTTAACCTGATCGAGTTCAGGCCTATTTAGGTTTAAATTCTTTCAGGTTCAGGTTAATTCAAGTTTGAGCTAATTCAGGTTCAAGTCTATTTGGGTTTAGGCTAATTCGATTTTGGTCTAATTCGAGTTTGGGTTCAGCTTTGAGTATGATTTACATCATTTTTTATTTTATGTTAAATGTAATCACTTTTACGTAATTTTGAATTCTAAGCCCAGGCCTAAATTTAGTTCGATCAAACTCGAAAAAATATTAGTTTAATTCTATAGGCTAGTTGTGGCCTAAAAAAATTTGAACTCTAAGCTTAGGGCTGAATTTGGCCTAGCTCACCCATTTAAGCATATATCATTGTTCATAATATTAAAAAATTATTTTTATATTAATATGTATATATTTTATAATTAAATTTAAAAATATATATTATTTTATATAAAAAAAATACTGTTTTAAGTCGAGCCTGCTTGAAGCTTAAAATTTGAGACTTAGGCCTGATCGTGCCAGACCTATTAGGCTGGGCAGGCTGCACTACTCGTGGGCAATTCTAATTACTAACATGTGATTTTTTTCATCTTTGATGTGGTATTATCTATTATGGCTTTCATATCTTTTAATTTACTTTATTACTCTATTATAGTATTATCATATTCTAATTATCATTTCTTGAAATAATAATAATAATAATAATAATAATATTATTATTATTATTATTATTATTATTATTCAAAGAAATATCTAAGTTTATTACTAACATACATAAACTCTCAATATCTAATGAGTTTAACTAACTAAATTAAAAACATATGATAAATAGATAATATACTTTATTGATAATATTTTTTATGATATGATTTACTTTTTTATAAATTATTATTTTCTTGTATATAAAACTGCTCAAGGGTTGAGCTACCCATTTAGCACAATTGGGCCCAGGCACAAGTTCTCATATTTTTGTTTCAAACTAGATAACTAGCTTGGAATAGTAATTTTAAATTAAAATAATATATATTTTATTTAAAATTAATTATAAAATATATAAATATTAATAAAATATTTTTTAATGTGATGAATATTCAAAATAAAGGCCTAACTTGATTTTAAAAAATTTCAGGTCACGGCATTACCTAACTTATGAGTGGGTTTAATCATATATAAAATATAAATTAAGCTTTTAATATTTAATTAAATTATTAAAAGAATATTAAATTAAAATTGATAATTAGCATTTTTGGTTTATAAAAAATTATTTAATTATAATTTATCATATTTATTTTTACTATTAAATTCAAGTTTGAGTTTCGGGTTGGGCTCGAGTTTAGTCTTTCTAGGTTCGAGTTTCTTCAGGTTTGGGTTCTTTTAGGTTTGAGTCATTTCGGGTTCAAGTTTTTTCATATTAAAGCCATTGACTGTTTAGTTAAATCAGGTTCGGTTTAGGTTCATGCTCAGGTTTTTTGGGGTAGGTTTTTGGGTTTGGGTTTATTTTGCCATCTCTACCTCTAGGGTTAGCATCTTTAAAAGAAAAAGTTTGATAATCAATTCTAAAAGTTTCTCGAGGTATTTAAAATGTTCCATATTACTATACATTTTGCTAAAGCTTTAGAACAAATGCCAAATATATCAAGTTTATGAAAGAAATTGTCAAAAAAAAAGGAAATTGGGTGAGTTCAAGACCATTGAACTACTGAAGAGTGCAGTGCCATCTTTCAAAAGAAATTGCCACCAAAGCTCAAGGATCTAGAAATCTTCACCATTCCATGTACTATAGGCAATAGGTTCTTTTTTAGAGCTTTATGTGATTTGGGAGCTATCATTAATTTGATGCCATTTTTTATCTATCGAAAACTTGGTTTTGGGGAGGCAAAACCCACTATGGTTACGTTACAATTAGCCGATAGATCTCTTACTCATCCAAGAGGCATTATGGAGGATATGCTTGTGAAGATTGATAAATTTATCTTTCCTACTAACTTTATTGTACTTGACATGAAGGAAGATGGAGAAATTCCAATCATTTTTGGGAAAACATTCTTAGCTACTGGTAAAACTTTAAAAAAAGAAGATGAATGGGTGCCACAGTGCTAAAGCAATTTATAGCTCGGCACTATAGCATTAAAAAGTTCTTTGGGGCACCTCAGCACCTTTTTGGAAAGCTAGTGCTGCATCTCGATGTTACAACACTAATTGCCCTTCGACCCTATTTTTAACATATTTTATTTATTTTTTAAACCTTCAATTTTATTTTTTCAACCTTAAAATAATATTTATAATTGTTATTATTTTCATTTTTTATTTTAGGATTATTTCTAATAAGTTTGTTTTATTTTGTTGTTTTACAACTTGCTACCAATTTTGCCAAACAAGATGAGGTCAACAAAGACAATTAGAGATTTTCTCAAGATTTCTTCTTCAAACAGAGACTTTTTTATTTTTTTATTTTTATTTATAAACATTTAGGACAATGTTTGTTTTAAGTTTGGGTGAGATATTTATTTTACTATGTCTAATTATTCTATGTTGTTTTTGCATATTGCATAAATGTTTTGCGTAATTTTTTTAAAGTCTATTTTGTTTTCACATGTTAAGGTTGTTGAGATGTTTGTGTTTAATATGATGAATTCCTTATCCAATGATGGGAATTTAGCTATTGATTTATCTTGATTCTTAGGGAAAATATAACCATAATTTAATTTTATGCTTAGATTCTTCCGTTTGTCTCACTGTTACGATGTGATTTTTGAAAATTTTGAGCATTTGATCTCTTTATTTGATTTGTATTGACCATTTATATTAATGTAAATTACAATTATATTTAGAAGCCTAGAATTAGTTTGATTCTCTCTTGAGGTGAAATCCTAGACAACACAAAGTTGAGGAGATAATTTGGGCTATATTTAAATCATTTTAGCCTTTTTAAGACTACCTTTATATATCTATGCTTAGTTTACCCCATTTAAGCCTAATTGATATGTATTTCTTTTTTTTTCGGATTGCTACATTATTTAGCTAGCCAAAATAAGAAATACCATGATTAACCCTCACTATACAGGAATATGCATAAAATTGTTTCAAGAAATATTATAAGCCATGTTTGAATATGTTGTATTTGTGAAGCATAAAAGAAGGAAAAATTAAAAAAAATGAAGAAAAGAAAAACACACTACATTGTGTAAATGAATAAAATGGGATGAAAAAGAAAATATCATTAAAAAAAGGGTATGTACTTCAAAAGTGTTGTGAAAGGCTTAGCAAAAGATTCAAAACAATGAACAGTGTCTATGGATGAATTAAGTGTAAATATATGTTACAAGCTTAGTAAAGTCCTACATAATCTTTAATAAGGTGTTAGTCTACATTAGTGATGAGAAAGATGAAAAGCACATATATGAGAATCTGGTATTAATTCATAGTTGGCATTTGCATAAACTTATTTGGATTGTGTGCAATGATTTGTAAAGCAATCAAACATACACTGGAAGTCCATTCAAAGCATTAAGATTTATGACTAAATCAAAGCATGAATTTGAATTTTGTTTGTATATATCTTGAATTAGGATATTGAAATGACTCTTAAGGAAAATTAAGTCAATCATCAATTGAGTACATTCATCTCAATTCATGTTTCATTTTATTTTGTTTCATTTGTTTGGTTTTTCTTTCTTTGTTTTTTTTTGTTTTGCATAAGGACTAGCAAAATCTTAAGTTTGGGATGTGATAACTTAATAAAATAGAGTTATTTAGTCTCATTATATGCATTAAATTAGCTAAGTATTTTTATGTAGATTTTAGTTGTTTTTAATTTAGTTTTATTTACTTTTCTTATATTTCAATTACTTAGTTATTTAAATATTATCTATATTTTTGTAGGACAAAATCCTAAAGGCATTTCTAAAAGTGCAATAACTTGATCAAGAAGTAAAGTGAAGTCAATCAAGCAAAATGATTAAATTTTGCAATTTCTAAAAATAATCTGCTCAAGCTATTTTGAGACTACATTTCTTCTTTCTATGGATTTGCCTATATATAGGACTCTTAGGATTTGACTTAGGGACATCTCATATACTTTATAGCTTTTATTTATTTTTTTAGTTTTCTAAAGAGGAGAGAAGTCATTAGAATTTCGCAATTAGAGAAGTATTGAAGAAATTGAAGTCCAAGACTTAATAATTCTTAGTTTTCTCTTTTCTTTAATTTGTTTATCTTTATCGTAATGTTATTGATAGTGAAACTCTAGTGTTTTATATTTTATTTAATCAATATGAACTAATTTTATTTTTCGAGGATTATAATGGAACTTAACATGTAGTTTATATTATTTTCTTGTATTTTCTTGATATTAATGATATTTAAGTTATTTATTCAACATTATTTTTAATGCTTTTAATTGATTAATCAACAATTAGATTGATGTAATAACCGTAATCAACTTGGAAAGGGAATTTTGTGTTTAGAGATGGATTGAATGACATATGTTTCATATTCATTTATTAGGATGAATTGATCTACATGTTAGATAGGAAAATACAAGATGTCATATGGAACCAAATTAGAGTCTAAACTTAATAAGTTTCTTTTAATTCAATTTGCATAGAAATATAGTAAATTGGTTAATAGAGATATTTTTATAAGATCATCAGAAAATGCTTATAAATAAATTAAAACTCTAATAGTTCATTATCATTAGTAAAGTTAAAAGGGTAATACAGGTTTAAATGAGGTGTTAAGGGAAATTGTTATCCTAGGGTTTTATAATTGTTTAAGTGAATCCTATTTAGTTTTGTTATTTAGTTAATTTTAGCTTAATTTTAATCTTACTTTACAACCTTTTGATTAGTTGTTTGGGTAAGATTAAGTTGTTTTGATTTTAGTTCTTAGCAAATTTAGTATAATTCCTCATGGGAATGATACTTTACTTATCACTATATTGCTTCTTTAAGATATGTGCTCTTTTATGGAAATTTGACAACAATTGACAAGATTATTTATGTCCATTGCTAACATATTGGGAACCTAATGGGTCATGGACTATAAGGTAAGCCTGTTGGATTAAATTTGGGATTTAATTAAGAATGACTTAATTAAATAAAAGATTATTTGAATTGAGGACTTAATTGAACAGTTCAATAAGTTGAGACAAAACTAGATTTGTGAAATCTAGATTTTGTGTTGTCAAATTAAGATATTAAAATTAAGATTGTCTTGTTAAAATAATGTCTAAATTAGAGCATATTATACAAAGAAAGATAGACCTTGTCCTAGTTGAAATAGGATTTCTACTTGACTAGGGATTTGATTATGAATCAAAATTTTCTATTACTTGTCTTGAGCAAAATCCCTTTCAATATTATTGTAATAGTAATCATTTGATAATTAATGTTAGATAATATTAAAATCAAGTTAAGAATAGTTTTATCCAGATTAAGGATTTTATAGTGATAAAATCCATAGGGATATGTGTGTAAACAAGCTAATTTGTGTTTCCATTTTAGTTATTTAATTTTTATAATTATTTAACTATTATATTTATTAAAAAAATTTATATTTATTTAGATAAATAGTGAATTGAATTAATTAGATTAAATTCATTAAAACATAAGTGTGGCCTAAGACCTTGTATTATGCCAAACACATGCTTGTGGTCCAAGATTGTTGGGCCAATTCCTTTGCCCAAATTACGACAAGTATTTTTTTAGCTAAGGGTAGGATGAAAAGGCAAACCATACAGTTTATGAAACTAAGTTGATTAAATTAAAAGTCTTAAAACAAGTAGAAAAAAATTTCATTTGATTTAGGAGTTTTAATTAGGTTAAAATTCTTCCATCCTAAATCCAGCTAGGGCTAGGATTAAGCTAGTATACAAAGACTTGTTGGGATAGAAAAAATTAAGAGGTTTTCTTTTGACCTAATTGAGTGAGAGAAAATATTTTTAAGGGTTACAAAATATTTTCCTAGTTTATCTCATTATTGCCACCACCGTCTATCATTCTTATTCTTGTTTTTACACCAACTTTTTCAAAAAACTATTCTTGGTTCTTGATTGGGAAAAACAAGAAAGATCATCTTTTGATTGAGGGTTAACAGACCTTCTAGCTCACACTAGAAAACCATCAAGCCTCAAGAAGGCTTAACAGCTACCTATGTAGATAACCGTTAGAGGTAAGACATGTATGCTACTTGTGGTCTTCTAAGAAATCCTTAGGGAAGCCATTATCGATTTCTACAAGATTTTTTTAGTTTGATTTTATTATAGGTTTCAACATGTAAAGTTAAAGGTAACTCTCTAACATATGGATGTTTGAATCTTAGCAGAAAGTTTTAAAGTTTACTACATGTAAATCCCTCCCAAAAATTCATAGGTAAGTCTGGTTGTTTCTATGTTTATAAATTCTACTATTTTTTTCTTGGTATTATGTTGATTTTTGAAATCCAACATATGCATAAGGCCAAACTTCATGGATTAACATACAAGCATCATGTATGCTACTCAGCAATAATTTATTAGCCATGATGTGTTTATATCCATTATGAACCAAAATTTTTTGTAGTTAATAATTTTCAATTTTTATCATTAAGTAAAGTTTTACAACTTTAATTGTTGTCCTCATTATTTTACTAAGTCAATAGCTGTCAACCATAATTGAAGAAATTTAATGTTTGAATCTTCTTAACGAACTAGGACCCTTGTCATCCTTACATGACTTTAGGGTTAGCCCAACATGCCATAAAATATCTAATTAGGTAGGTATCTTATCATAACAATTGCATCTCTATGCAACTCCTAGATCAGTAGGTAGCAACTCTTTGCCTAAATCTATCGTATGCATTTTGCCTAACCATCACCTTTAACATCATATGGTCAGGTGTGACATATCCAAATCATATAGCAATAATTGAGTAAGACCCATTGTTCATAACTCAAGCAGCTTATGCAGTAGTTTGACCTTAAATGACTCAACAAGTCTCTCATGGTTTGAACTCGAGTATCTTATTATGAACAATGGAAGGCTTTTGATCATACCCAGGTACAGACTTAACATTTTGCAAGGGCTTTGTATCATTTAATTTAGGTCTCATTGCTTTGTTTGATTAGCTTGCTTAACATTTATTCAACTAAATATCATATATATATAAATTCAAAGATAAATCTAATACATGCAATCTACTAGGATGATTACAGACTTTATCTAGCTAGTTTCCTTGAGCCATTAGGAAACTAGCTGGTCAAATTCCTATGGATATCAGCAAGGTCTTCACTAGTCTTGATGATGATCTCTTCGGTCCTTTCTTGTTGATGCCATCTTTTTTACATCTTGGATTTACATTAATTCTAATCCTTGTCCCAATCCTAAATCTACAAGTCTATTATAATTGTTTCATATTATTGTAAGAAACCTCAAGTTACATTCAAAAGGAGTTTAACTCAGAAAAGATTTTACAACCTAACATTAAAAGAGATGCCAGGGTTTGCAGACGTATTTATAAAAGAAATACCCAAAAGGAAATTCAACCATCCATAACCTAGTCATACTAAGGTCTAGTCCACAATCATCCTCATGCTAATATAATCATATTATAAGCATAAAATTAAATAAGCATAGCCAATATCACTTGGTGATCTTGTGTGCCTTTTGCATATATCTTTTTAAACAATTTAAGATGATTTATCAAATTATTTTAGTAATTTTGATTCTTTAATCAAAACTTTTAATTGAATTCCTAACTTTTAGGAAGCTTGCCTTTAATTGGACATTACATAACTTTTAGTTTGTTTGTCTTAATCATAACTTTTGAATGATTTTGTCTTAATTTGGACAAACCATTTAGCATCTATTATTTTCTTAAACCAATTAGGAAACTTATTATCAAAAAACAACAATTTAAGATAATAAATCAAACATTACCTAACTTTTTAGTTGTTCGTCTTAATTAGGACATTATCTAACTTTGAGATAACTTTGTCCTAATTTGGACAAACCATTTAGCACGTAATATTTCCTAAACTATTTAGGAAAGTAGTTTCTAATTTTTCAAAATTTTAATAATTGATCCATATTTAATTTAAATAAGAAAAATAATTTTCTTGCATGATTAGTATTTATTTTAATCTTAGTAAAATAGATCCTAATCGAATTAGGATTAATCATTTAAATTAAATATTATCCAATTAAATAGTTTAATTGGATTTAGCTTTATGTTTATTTCATTATCTAATTCATACCTTAAACATTTTAAGAAATTATTACAATTGGATAATTAATTTTTGGTTATAACTAGGAGTTTTGATTGAACTCAAACCTTTCAATTAGGTCCTTAATTTTGTGCCAACTTTGCTAACTATTGAACAAAGTAACTTCTTACTTTGGATTATCCTGATCTAATCATATGAGATTCAAATACCAAAAATCTTAGTTAGATTAAACTTCCTCAATTTCTTGAAGAAGTAGTGTAAATTAGAAGTCTAGTCCTACTAGTAGTCTACTCCATTTATGGCTATCATAAGCCATCCTAGTTCAATTCAATTACCAGTGTCTTCCTCCCATCATACTTCTAAAAAGTAATAGGAAATTGTAGCAACTAATTGCAGCCATCCATGTTGCACCAAGGTTTCAAGATGAATTAAGTGCCACTTGGTACATGTGCAACTAGTTTACCCGATATAGCCAAGAATTGAAATGTTTTCAACTCCACTTTTAACAAAAAATTTCCCAAAAGTATTATGAACAATTCATGACACTTTGAGGTGGAAAATCATGGAAAACATTACACCAAAGGCTGCCCAAAAATGAAGCCATCCTAGACAAAGCACCATTATACTATTGATAGATGACTCCACCATCAATTTAATTAGTAAAAACATATTTTAAATTAATTAATATTGAGAATAAACATGAATTATCATGTTGCAAAATTGAAATTTAAATAGAAACAATTTCTAGAATTTTTAACCCATGTAACAAATTAAAACAACATTAAAACAACCCAAAAAGTTTAAGACATCTTAATACTTTAAACCAAATTAATCAAAACAATTTTAATTAATTATTTAAACACTTTAAAACATGAATAAAGCCCAAAATTACATGTTGTCCATATTTTAAAAATTAGGGAAAAACAAATTTTCAATAGTTTTACCATAATCGAAAATCACTAAGTCAACACATAAATCAATTAGATTAATTATCAAAAAAGGGGCATGCTAGACCACATGTAATCTAGAAACCATAGGCTTTGATACTACCTAAAGGAAACTCCAGGCTCATGCTTATCAAAGAAACATAAAATCTTTAATCTAAATTAAACATGTGCAGCAAATCAATAAAGATGTACCTGGATTTCCTTAAGATTTTAAGAGATGTACATGTAGTCAATTTTGCTAGTTTAAAACACAGATCTAATAGAGATCTTGTCTATTCAGAGACTCGTAACTCCAAGTGTATTGATCTCTGCATGATTATTGTAATAGCATGGTTACTTATATCTCTCTTTTAAGGCCATAAGTAGCATAAATGTCTTGCCTTTAATGGTGATCTACATAGATGTTTGTTGGAGCATTCACAAAGTCCAGTGGTTCTCTAGTGCTAGCCAAAAGCTTCAGAAGCCTTAACCAAAAGGTAAGAAGCCCTAAGGAAGCTATAGTGATGTGAGATAGAATTGTATACAATTCCATATGTCTTAAAGTTATTTTTAGCATTTTCCATGTTTTTCAGACTATTATGCAGTTTCATGCATTTTAGGGTTATTTTAGATATTTTTCATGTTTTAAGGACTGTTATGCAATTTCATACATCTTGATGTCATTTTTGGCATTTCCATGTTTCTAGGACTATTGTGCAATTTCATGCATTCTAAGGTTATTTTAGACATTTCATGTTTTATGGACTATTATGCCATTTTATGCATTTTACGACCATTATAGTCATATTCCATGTCTTAGGGACTACTATGTAATTTCATACATTTTAGGATTATTTTAGTTATTTTTCATGATTTAGGGCTATCATGTAATTTCATGTATTTAGGAAAATTTTACCATTTCCATTTATTTTAAAACCCTTTAGGCTATTCATGCATATTGGAGACAATTTTGCAATTTCATGCATTTTAGGGTCATTTAGGTTATTTTATATAATCTAGGATCACTTTAACATTTTCTATGCATTTTTAGGACCATTTAGAGTATTCTACCTAATTTAAGGTCAATACAGGTGTAGACACCCTATTTTATCTGAGCCAACATTTAGAGCATCAGAAGCCATCATTCGAGGCACAATTAAGGTCATTCATATAAGCTTGTGTCTAATTCCCATCCTTCTTAGCAAAGGTAAGTTCATAAATTATTTAATTTAAGTCTAAGCCCCATAAAAAATCATACATTAGATAAAATAGAGCCTACGTGCATATTTAATTAGTTTATTTGGGCCAATTTTTATTTAATTATATTGGATAAATTATTTAATTTAAGACCAAGCCCTATAAAAAATATACATTAGATAAACTAGAGCCCATGTGCATATTTAATTAGTTTATTTTGGGTCTATTTTATTTAATTATTTAAAAAATATACATTAGATAAATTATTTAATTTAAGACCAAGTATTATAAAAAAACACATTATATAAAATAGAGCTCACAATCATATTTAATTATATTACTTAGGCCTATTTTATTTAATTATGTTAGGTCATAAATTATTTAATTTCAGACTAAATCTTATAAAAATTAAACATTAAGTAAAATAGAGTCCACATGCATATTTAATTATTTTATTTGAGCCTATTTTATTTAATTGTATTGGGTCATTTTTTCAAATGTTTTAAATTCTTATTAGGCCGCATTAAAATTATTTTGATTCAATATGTCCATTATTTGAATTATTTTTAGGCCTATTATGTTAGGTTAATGAATTTTTTAAGGACTAAATTAGATTGATGGTAGGGTATTTCATGACAAAAAGTGATATTCAAGGGGTATTTTAGAACTTAGGTGGTGAGTTGGTACTCATGTATTAGTACTTAGACCAATTAAAATTTGAAAACACATCCTAGTACACCATGACTAATCATTTTTATGAGACATTATACTAAATCAACCCTTCACCCTAGGTTTTTAGCTGTAGCCCACCACCCATTATAAGGAAAATTTGTTGCTTTGCATGAAAAAAAGGTTAGCTCTCTCCAAAAACTCCATCTGCTACCAACCCCAAGAAAACTACAGCAAAAAAAAAAGTCAGCCACATTAGAAGAGAAGGAAAAATCCAATTCAGCCACAGCAAGCAAAAAGAAAAAGGCAAATTTCATTGTAGTCCATTTCAGGCTCTACATTTCACACTATTAAGCTCAGCCACCATAGAAGAAAAATGAAAATTTAAAAGCTAAGTGACCTATTAGGTGAAAGCTGAAGAAAAGGACAAAGCAGAAAGATTGAGCTTTGTTGGTATATTCATTTCCCTCTTTATTATTTCTTTACACCTCTATTTTATTTTTATGTTATCTTAGTGATCCATTTCATTATATCCATAAACCATCTAATTTAAATCATGCATTTTTCATGATGGTATTTAATTTTATGTTACTTTGATGGTGGCTTAAAGTTGCTTAGATGATTAAAAATTGTATTTCTCTTTCGATGCTTTAAAAAGCCCCTATTTTGATATTATGCCTCATGATTCATGCTTTATAAATGTTCATCTCATATTTCATGATTTTTTTAGGAGGTGGTTTGCATTTTGAGCATGATTTGCTTATCAAAATGTCTTTTGATGATGCTTGTTCTTATATTTGATGTTGGAATGATGATGATACATTTTTTTGTTTACCATATATTTGTTAAAATGTTCTTCAAAATGCTTACTTGATTAGTGCCCATGCTATTTTTTAAAACCCACCCCAAGTTAAATCTATACTAACCTTAATTAATGGGGATTAGCATGGATTTAATATTTTTAATATATTGGTTCTACAATCTTGGGGATATACCAAATACAAATGTTTGGGATCATGGCCCAATTAGGCTAAATAAATTCTATTTTTAATTAAAAATTTAAAATGTTTTCAAATGTTTAATTTAAGTTTTGTTTCAAGCCCATCGTTACTGTAGACACCTTATTTTGTCCGGGCTAATATTTAGCAATTTAGGGCATAAACCTGAGCCCAGGCAAAAAGTATTTTGAGGAGGCCAAGAAGGCCTATGGATCATATCAAAGGTAAATGCAAAGATGTGGCATTAAAGGACGTAGCTTAAGGTGTCTAGGGACAAAAGATATGAGAAAATTCACAATTTTTGCTTGAATGTATCGATATATGGTTCTCATGTATCGATACAATGCTCTAACGTGCCAAAAATTTGAAATGTCCTCATTTGTATCGATACAACATGTAAATGTATTGATACATAAGCTTATGTATCGATACAGGAGCTCATGTATTGATAGTAGGCCATGCCAAGACCAAAACGTGCATTCTGTAACGACATGTATCGATACAATGGTTTACAGTATCGATACAATGATCATTGTATCGATACACTCAAGGTTTTTGGACCATATGTATTGATACATTCTGCAATGTATTAATATGTACAGGCTATTTTCCACGATCCAGGCATTTTTGACTCGTCCACCATTGATAAAAAACTTAAATTTAACTCGTTTCTTTGCATCAGAAAAGATCAAAACCCATATCAGATTACGAATTTGGACTTTTAAATTAATCAAAACATTTT